>JAFBJT010023863.1:53311-73032 GCA_016785325.1 Chascanopsetta lugubris | reverse complement strand
GGGGGGGGGGGGGGGGGGGGGGGGGGGGGGGGGGGGGGGGGGGGGGGGGGGGGGGGGGGGGGGGATTCCGGTTGTTTTTGTTTTCCCCGAGCTCGAAGCCGAGAAGGTAGAACTGTGTGACACACGAGCCGCCGAGTCGCCCCGGAGATATCGCGCCATATGGTGGACTCCTCCATGCGGGTAGGCTCTTACATGTCTGGTCAGGAAAGGCCAGGGGGTGGGGGGTAAATTATGGCTAATACACGGTATCCGTGGCAACGCTGATCTGCAAAGCCGCGCGCTGGCTGCCAGTGATGATGCGAAAACGCCAACAACTGTAACGCGGAGCGAGAAAAAAAGTTTTGAGGAGGATGAAGCGTGTGGAATAAATCTTTGTCACTCGGAGAGTTTTTCCCCCCATTTAGAGATTTTGGAAATGAGTTGTGTTTTCCCTGATGGCGAAATCGTAGCAAAGGCTGCGTTAGTCGTCATCGGGCTCGGGGCAGAGTGCCGGTGTGTGTGTGTGTGCCAGCTTTGTCCACACAGAGAGTGTCAGCTCCTATGAAAGCAGAGCAGCAAGGAACCCGGAGTGGGAGAAAAGAGTAAGAATGAAGACGACAGGGGAGAGCGGCCAGAGACAGAGATTGCCTGACGTGCCGAGCATTACCATAATTGGCTTTTCTACATGATGGGACAGAGGAAATAATAATGTCATTTTATTTACAGCCTTCCCTCCGCCGCGACACGCACACACTCATGCACGGCGCGCAGGTCAATGACACACACTGATCAGGCCTGTCCAAAGCCATCAGAGGTGAGTGGCAGCGAATGCAGGGACCAGTGACAAAGCGAAACGGCACAGAGAAATAAGACTGCCACGCCGCGGCGCCCCGTTCTGAAGGGGGCCGCTAAACGGTGCGAGGGGAGCGCTCCTCCCGGGCCGCCACCAAGCGCCCCCCACCCCCCCCCCCACCCCCCGACGACGCGGCGCTCGGCCACGGGGTGAAAGCTGGCGGAATTGGACATTAGCACTGCAAATGAGAGCGGGGGATTGCCCTCTTCTCCGAGACAACATGAATAAATGGAGAGAGGTTGTGAGGGGGAGTGAGTGTGTGTGTGGGTGTGTGTGTGTGTGTGTGGATGTTTGTGAAAGAGAGAGAGAGAGAGAGAGAGACAGGGAGGAGGTGTTCTAATGTTTTTTAAGATGTTTTATCATCTTGCACTTTTCTGCTTTTTAGGCTCAGTAGTAAAACTTTGCATTCGCGCTTCCCGCCTCAGAAGGGGGCGGGGCTATTCACCCCGAACCTAGTGACCAAAAAGTGTAATGATTCCCAACTTCGAGGAATATTTACATGTTGAATTTAAAGTGTAGTGTGTCGGATTAAGTGGCATCAAGTGGGGAAGTTGTATGCTGCACCGAATTACCTCACCTGTGCCTTCTCAGAGAATCCATGGTAGCATTCAGTTGCCATTGAAACTCAAAGGATGTTTAGTTTGTCCAACCTGGGCTACTGTAAAAACATGGAGGTGCAACATACCGCTGTAGTCAGGACTCACTCCTGATAGTTGGTACATTTGTGTGATTACATCAACCTACATTTATCTCATTTTTGCCAATAGAAATAAAAATGATGTCCTGAATCTTACATACTGGACCTTTAATATGGTCTATAACCCCTTTTTTTCATCCACAGTAAAACATTGAAAGTACTGTTACAGTTCTTCTCTGGAGTTTTATGACGTGAACAAAGTAAAAGTAAACAAAGTAATTAGCACCCAGGCCAATAATCAATCGCTCCCTGACCCAGGCTCAGTGCACGTGTGTTTATGTTTATCGTGTTGATGTGTGTACTTTGACCTTATTAGTGCACATGTGCCACATGACTGTGTTGGCACCAGACTGTCCCCTATTCAAACATGGTGGATGCTTCCAGTCTGTATCGGCACAGTGTTATTGGAGCGTTTGCACATTGTTTGCACTACCTCACACAGTGTCCTGCTTTTGGGGGGGAGGGATGTAGTTTCAGTGTGTGTGTGTGTGTGTGTGTGTGGACATGTGAGAGAGCGCGGGGGTGGGATGGAAGCAGGGGTGGGTGGGTGGGTGGGTGGGGGGTGTTGTCCTACTGTGGTGTCACCTGTCTGCAGCAGGAAATCCTGGACTCTGGGCACAACAATGGTGACAGGCTCCTCTCCAGACGCAGATGGCTTCGCTTTTCCCCCTCACCAGCCCACAGTGCATCCCTGCCTGCACCTGACACACACCGTCACACACACCGTCTCTCACACACACACACACACACACACACACACACACACACACACACGCGCGCATAGATAGATACAACACCACACCTAGGTCACACTTACACATGGCAGAAATTAAACTCATTTCTCCTTCCTGTTGTATCATGCTTAGTTGCATGCTGTTTAACTTGTTTCCCTGTCAAGTATTGTTCTACTAGAGACACACACACACACACACACAGTCTCTCACACACACACACACACACACACACAGTCTCTCACACACACCTCTTGTTCGCCGGCCTAAACACATCTTTTCTCCTCTCTTTTCAAAACTTCCCCTCTTCTTCTTCTCCCCATCCTCCCTGACAGCACAAAGTGGGCTTACGTGTTTGACTGACAACCACAACAGACAACCTCAACCCCCCCCCCTCTCCACCCCCCACCCCCAGTTTTAATCCCCTCCCTATCCTTCTCTCCCTCCCTCCCCCTCGCACTCTTTTGTTCTGAGTGACGCGGGAAAGCCGCCGTGTCAGCATCTTTTCCATCTCTGATTGCCTTATTAGCCGGCGGTGGCACCCGCAGCTTTTCTGACACAGATGGTGAAGGAGGAGGCTCAAAGCAAAGGGAATGGGCGGGGGGGGCAAGGGTGGGGGGGGGGGAGGGGGGGGGGGGGGGGGGGGTACTCGAGACAAAATAAAAATGGCTGACTTGTGTTTGTTGTTGTTACTTTCCCCCTCCCACCTCTTCTCGGGCTTGTTTGCGTGGACACTGACACCTTGAGCTGACACTGACACACTCCTGACAATGATGCCTGTCAAGGATAACGTACAGAGGATGGCAGGGGGAAAAGTGTGTGTGTGTGTGTGTGTGTGTGTGTGTGTGTGTGTGTGTAGTGCTGTCAGGTTTCTCTCACTTTGTCAGCTGGCTGCTGCTTTATCTTTGACTCCTCTCGCCGCATTGATTTTGAATAGGTGGCATTTGTTTCAATGCGGCGAGCTGCGTCGTGATTGGCCGCATCCTCACAGCCGCTTTGGTAAAAGGTTAAAATCTCCTAATCCAGGGAGGAATTCAAGTGAATGATTGCAGTGCAGCCTGTGTAGCATTAGTGGAGGAGTAGTTTCATTAGAAGGAGAAAGGCCGTACTTTCAGCATCACTCACACACACGCACGCGCGCGCACGCACACACACACACACACACTGTGCGAGGAGGAGAGTTGCAGCTGTTGGACTTGCAGCTTTCTCCAGGCAGCAGTAACTGGCACCTCACAAACATCAGGTATTATGTCCACTCCTATTATGGGATGGAGAGCTACATGCTGTTTGAAGCCGACAGCACATCTGCCTCCTCACTGGAGACCGATCCTGGCACCTCAGACAAGCATCTTACAAGGGATGGATAGGAGGGGGATGTGAAAGAGGGGAGGGGAGGGGGGGGGGGGGGGGGGGGGGGGTAGCTGCCTTAGCATATTTAACCCTCTGTTCTTCCCTCGTCCTGCTTTTCCTCTAATATTTCTCTTTGAATCTGATTTCAGAGTCTGATGTGAGCCAGCCCATCTGCCTCCTCACTGGAGACCGATCCTGGCACCTCAGACAAGCATCTTACAAGGGATGGATAGGAGGGGGATGGGGGGGGGGGGGGGAGCTGCCTTAGCATGGGGGGGGGGGGGGGGGGGGGGGGGTAGCTGCCTTAGCATATTTAACCCTCTGTTCTTCCCTCGTCCTGCTTTTCCTCTAATATTTCTCTTTGAATCTGATTTCAGAGTCTGATGTGAGCACATTCCCCATAATAGAAAGGCTCCAGTAAATTGTCATTTCTTTCATTTAAAAAGAAACATTCTCTGATGTTGAAAATTCAAATCCCCGATTTGGCCACAAATGCTTTGTGAAATTGGCCGACAGCTGCACGGAGAGACCAGGCAGCCATTTTCCACCGATATTGTGAACCTCTCTCCTCCCTTCTTTTAAAATGGCACACTTGACGCTGTGAGCACTCAGGGAGCACAGGCAGTAACAACACGGCTTGTCATGTCCACTGGCCATTTCCCGAGCATCACGCTGTGAGGACTTCAGCTGCCCATGCCAAGTTGACTCCAGCCAACCATGGCTTGGCAAGGGCTGCTGCAGCTGGCATCTCCCTGCACTATCTCTTACTGCTGAACCCATAGTATGTGCGGCACGTTGGAAGGATGAAGCAGTTCAAAGTCGAGAGCAGATCTGTCTCACCTCAGCAGAAATAAACAGTGAAACACACCCGGGTGGAAATGGCTGTAGATTGTTGTAGCATTTCAATTTGCTGATGAGGGGAAAACGTGTATTTGATGAATACGCTGAAATGCTCATCGCACATTTGCGTTAAATGCGTCTTATTAATTCAGTGTTTCAGCTTCCGCGTGTGTCAGGAAGGAAAGATCAGAGGCGGTCTTTAATAGGACGATCAATGAGGCAGTTTTCTTTTTTTCCCTCTTATTTTCTTTTAATTGAGATAAAACAGATGTCTTCATTTCAGCTGTTGAAGTTGCAGATCTTATCTCATGATAAATAGCCGTCATCGACGTCATAACCTGGAATTGTGCTTGTTTTTGGTTTTTAAACAAAGCAGGAACGTTTGTGTGGTGCATCTCTGCTCTCTACCCTTGCTGAGCCACAGTGTTCAATAGCTTCATTAGGCAGTGCAGTGAAGAGGACAATCTATCATTGTCAAGATATGGATGTTTGCCACTTTATTATTGCAAACCCGTGTCCTCTTCTGGGACTATTGACAAAAATCTCTTTAGGATTATTACACATACCACCTACATATAGTAATGCAGCATGTGGTGAATGCATAATGTATCTCTGCTGTCTCAAATATAGATATGGTTTTGCATAAAAATATCTAATGTCGCATATTTCCCTCTTTTGTTTTGCAGCGTATGGACCCGAGGATGAATTCACAGACGACAAAATCGAAGAGGAGGAACATCTGCAGGATGACGGCCTCTCTCTGGACGGCCAAGACGCAGACTATCTGTTCAATGATGACGAGGATGGAAGAGATCGTTTCAGCTGCCAAAACTCTCCACTCAGCAATGGCACTA
Organism: Chascanopsetta lugubris; assembly: GCA_016785325.1. NCBI lineage: Eukaryota > Metazoa > Chordata > Actinopteri > Pleuronectiformes > Bothidae > Chascanopsetta > Chascanopsetta lugubris. The sequence continues at coordinate 67,728 of JAFBJT010023863.1, read as the reverse complement.
ACCCAGATGCCGGGTATGCCTCCCCACTTAGTACCACCAGTGATCCGCTGGTGGACCTTAAGACCATTTCCTCCCCTAACGATGGTCAAGACAAGGTAGGGGAGAAGCCGGCAGAGAGCATGGAGTCCATCAATGGCCTTTCGCTGCAGGACAGTCTGGACAAAATGAAAGCCGTCTATGCAAACCTGATTTCGGACGCCTCCTGGTCCAGCATTGCCCTGGACATGCTGAAAAGCAGTAAACAAGGGAACAATTTTGCAGCAAGCAACGGCAACGGGAGCAATCACAAAGGGAGCAATGGGTTCCTGAACAGTCACAGCCCAGGGAACGTCCAAGCGAAAAGCAGATGTAGCAGTGGCAACGCCTCAGCCACCACCAATACCACCACCAGCAGTTCCACCACCAGGACAGTGTCGAGCAGCAGCAACAGCGGCACCGGTGTAAGTTCTGGCAGTGCAGGAGGATTAGCCTACGACTGGCACCAGGCAGCGTTGGCCAAAACCTTCCAGCACACTCCTTACCAACTCCTTCCTGAGCCCAGCCTCTTCAGCACCGTGCAGCTTTACAGACAAAACAATAAGCTCTACGGCCCAGTGTTCACTGGTGCCAGCAAGTTCAGGTGCAAGGACTGCAGTGCAGCCTATGACACGCTGGTCGGCCTGACGGTGCATATGAATGAGACGGGCCATTACCGTGATGACAACAAGGACAAGGAGGATGACCGGAGCAAGAAGTGGTCCAAGCCTCGCAAACGTTCCCTCCTGGAGATGGAGGGCAAGGAGGATGCCCAGAAAGTTCTCAAATGCATGTACTGCGGTCACTCCTTTGAGTCCCTGCAAGACCTCAGTGTTCACATGATCAAAACAAAACACTATCAGAAAGTGCCTCTGAAAGAACCAATGCCAGCTCTCACCACAAAGCTGGTGCCACCAACCAAAAAAAGAGCATTTCCAGACTTGATGTCCCCAAGCTCACCAGAGTCTGTGTCCTCCAGCATTCTCATGAGCGAGTCTCCCAAAGACCAAAAAATGGCAAATCCCTATGTCACCCCCAACAATCGGTATGGTTACCAAAATGGCGCCAGCTATACTTGGCAGTTTGAGGCACGCAAGGCCCAAATTCTTAAATGCATGGAATGTGGCAGTTCCCACGATACCTTGCAGCAACTGACCGCCCACATGATGGTCACTGGACACTTTCTTAAAGTCACAAATTCAGCCTCTAAAAAAGGGAAGCAGTTGGTGTTTGAACCTGTCGTTGAGGAGAAGATCCAGTCCATTCCTCTGCCACCGACCACCACACGACTCCCGGCACCCAATGGGAAGTCACAGGCCGATTCTCCATTTCCTCCCTCGAGCCCCGAGGACAGAAATGAGGAAAGGAAAGACGAAGAGATGGAGGAAGAGAAAATAGACCCAAAGGAACCAGAGAGAAAAATCAAAGAGGAGAAAGAGGACCCCCCTGAAAAACCGGATAAACCTGGGAGGATTAGATCTTACCAGTATCTGAGAGAGGAGGACTTGGAGGAGACTCCTAAAGGTGGCCTGGACATTCTGAAGTCTTTAGAGAATACCGTTTCAAGTGCCATCAGCAAGGCCCAAACAGGCACACCTACCTGGGGTGGATACACAAGCATCCATGCGGCATATCAGCTCCATGGATCTTTGAAGTCGACCGTACCTTCATGTCCGCAGGTTCAACCTTTATTCAGCAGCAACAGTTTGAAGAATCTCTCCTGCGATTTAGGCACGCTGATCCATTCACCGAACAGTCCCTCTCCTCCGCCAAGTCACAAGAGCAACGTGCTGGCCATGGAAGAGCTGGTTGAAAAGGTGACAGGGAAAAGTTCGGTCAAGAGCGAAAAGGAGGAAAAACCAGTCGAGAGCAAGAGGAGGTCTGCAAAGTCACCGCTGCCAAATCCCAAGGATAAACGGGCGTCACCCAATCCTGAAAACATCGCAAAGGTGATGAAACTCTCTGCAACGGACGACCAGGCCGAGTCTAGACGCAAAGATGGAGAACAGGCGGAGGGCAGGTTGGAGAGGCGGATTAAGAGCGAAGTTGATTCGCCCAAAAAGCCCGTGAGCAACGGCTGTAATAACCTGAGCATCATCACCGATCACTCGCCCGAACAACCGCTTGTGAACCCTCTCAGTGCGTTACAGTCCATCATGAACAACCATTTGGGCAAAGCTTCAAAGGTGGCCACGCCCTTCAGCGACCCATTTGCAATGCTCCATAAGATGAACAGCAGCTCTGCTCCCATGAAGTCGCCAGAGCCTGTGACTCAGTGTCAGGAGGAGGATGACGATCAGCCCATGGACTTGACCAAATCCAAAAACACCAACGCAGGCGCCCCCAAGAGCACTTGTACGTCACCAAACAGCAGCAGCATCAACAACAGCAAACCAGCGTACCGGTCTTTCTCCCAGTCGTCATCCCCACCCCTGCGCGAGAATGCTTTGATGGATATTTCGGACATGGTGAAAAACCTGACCGGCCGTTTGACACCAAAGTCCACCACCCCGTCGTCCATCTCTGAGAAGTCCGACATCGACAGCTGCACCTTTGAGGACGGCCTGGAGGAGCTGTCTCCCATCCAGAGGCGGAAAGGGCGACAGTCCAACTGGAATCCTCAACACCTCCTGATCCTCCAGGCCCAGTTCGCCTCCGGTCTCAGAGAGACCCCCGAGGGGAAGTTTATCATTAATGACTTGGGGCCCCAGGAGCGGGTCCACATCTGTAAATTCACTGGTCTTTCCATGACTACTATCTCTCATTGGCTGGCCAATGTAAAATACCAGTTAAAGCGGACAGGGAGCACAAAGTTCCTCAAAAACATGGACTCCGGCCAGCCTCTGTTTTTGTGCAGCGACTGCGCATCCCAGTTCAGGACTCCCTCGTCCTACATTCACCACTTGGAGTCCCACCTGGGGTTCACCCTGAAGGACCTCTCCAAGCTCTCCATAGACTTAGTGGAGCCCCACAGCAGAACCGAGGACAAGGCTTTCAGTCCCTCCGGACTCACAGAGGAGGACGCCGGCTCCCTATTTCAGTGCAAACTGTGCAATCGGACCTTCGTGAGCAAACACGCAATCAAATTGCACCTTTGCAAAACGCACGGCAAGTCACCGGAGGACCACCTGGTTTTTGTGAAAGAGCTGGACAAACAATGAAGTGGGATGACAGCATGACAGATAACTGTTGCACTATGACTCTGAGCCTCAATCTGTCATAACGGATAGTGCCGCAACTGTACGAAGCACCCTTTGGTCGTGTATTATGATAATGACACGGTAGCTTTAAGACCACATAGTGTTATTATTCAATTGATCACATGGCAGGAGCTGGTACCGCGGAGGTGACGCCACGTACCGAATGGGTGCCGCAGCCACGGCACTGTGCTGTGATTGACTGATTGTTGCTTTTTGTAATGCACTGCGTCTTTTCTGAGCCTCTGGGAGAAGAACATCGCTTCTTTTCAAACTGGGCCATGCTCTTATTTTGATCACTGTTTCCGAAGATAAGATATATTTCAACACAACTTGCATATTATTTATGAGACAGTTTCTGCATGTTTTTTTATGTAAAGCAGTGAGCATATTATTATTATGATCATGTCTAATGAAATTTTAACCACAACCACAAAAGCTAATATCCCCCCCCTGGATTTCGGATACAGCCGTTTATGTGAAGGTGCATGGTTGGAAATGAGGCCAATGCGACAGATGGTGTTCTACAACGTTAAGGTGATTTCAGCACTTTAGGGAAGTGTAAATCGATGAAGACTTGTGGGTACAAATGACTGCACATCACCATTTTGAGTTTGAATTCCCTGGACCAACATGACAGTGTGGGGAGTGACTCTGTGTTTGCCATTAAATCACAGTCTCACGAATTGTCAACAAACCTATCATTTCCTGGTTGTTTCAACATGTACAGTATTTGCGTTAGTAGGCTACCAGTTTTATTATTGTGACGCTACAGTTGTAAAATAAATGAAGTTTAAAAACTTACTGTATGAATAATCAGCAAGTATGTATACATGTATGTCGGCATATCTTGCTCTTTACAGTTCAACATTATTTGTACTGTGTGCATTTTTTTATAATGTTATTTTATAGAACTATTATGGGGGAAATGTATAAAGCTACAGGATATTGTCGGACCGTAATGCCATTTTTTCAGTGAAAAGTAGGTCCTTCAATGTGGTTTACATCAAATGACAGCAAACCTTACTGGCATCTGCTGCTGCTGATGCATGGTACTGTACTGTACATAACATCCACACACAAAAAAATGAATAAAAAATATGGCGCGTTGAAAGATTTCCAGGTTTTTGTCATCGACCCAGTTTATTCAGAATGCCATTCTTTTATCTTCAGTTGTAAAATAAACTCCATGTCCTGGATTAAACTGTGGCGTCGTCTGAGTGATTGTGGGAGAATGGAAAGGTTCAGACGCACGTGGACGAAAACGGATCTCCTATATTTGCTTCTCCTTTTTCCTTAAATTGTTATTGTTCTATTTTATACACACGTTTCTTCCAATACCATAAATATTTATTTTGTGGTAACTTACGGAAAAAAAATAATTTATTACATATTGATGAATTAATTGAAATCCTTAGAATAATAAATGTACTATGTTTTAAACTGTTGATACGTCACATCAAAATAGTTTCCTGTATACCACCATTTATGTTTATATATGCATACATATATATATATATATGTGTATGTATATATATATGTATGTATATATATATATATATATATGTATTCTTTTTTTTTTNNATTCTTTTTTTTTTTTTTTTTGCATTGAGTTTCAAACCGAGTTTCTTTCTGTGTCACCTTCATATTTATTCTGATATTTTCTGTCCAGCAGCCCGGTTGCTTTACACTGAGTTGATAAGAGACGGGTGGAAAAATAAAAGACGTGCCTCTTAGTTTTGTCGTAAACTATCAACCCTCCGTTGTGCAGATAGAGAAGAGGCCGTAACTAAGACTTGAAACACTCCATTTAAGTTGTGACCACACTGCAGGTGAGAGCTCTTGTGATCCCACAATCCTCTCCCTCGCTCCGTCCGGCCGTCGACTGTCAGGATCAGAAAACACCATCCAGGGTGACGGGCTGGTCTCTGACAGCTCGGCGCTTGACATCCCTCTGACAGCCGACATGGTGCTGCAGCTCCAGGCAGACAAACAGCTGCTCTGACTCCCTCTGAGTTTGTCTCTGGTACATGAACTCCTCCTCCTCCTCCTCCTCCTCCTCCTCCTCCTCCACTGGAGCTCACAGGGGGCGAGAGTCGAACAACTCCCAACTCCTCTCAGCCATTTTTGGCTGTAGTTGTAGTTTCAGATTCTTGTGTATTTGAGCCACTAGAGACGTTAAGACCTGCGAGAGGCGGCGCGTAGAGGGCCACAGCAGTGTGATGCCTCTTTGCTTTGGTCATTATAGTGTGTGTGTGTGTGTGTGTGTGTGTGTTTCCATTGCTGTGTTATTTAATCAGAGCTGTGACTGATGAAATTAGAGTCACTCATCTTGCACAAACTGCACATTGTGCAGCTGCAGTACAGTTTTTCCTCCTGTGCTCATTCGGTCTGTACTCGTCCATTTTAACGTGGGAGTCTATGGGGATTGACTCACGTTTGGAGCCAGCCTCAAGTGGCCACCCTCTGAACTGCAAGTTGGTCATAGGTCAGGCTGCAGAGGTCAACATACCATGACCTTTAATCTTGAAGCGGAGTTGAATTCCAAAAACACAGTTCGGCATCGCAGTTGCAACTGTTCTCATTCCTTAATATCCTCGTAGATTCCAATACTTCTGCTTTTTAAGTAAAAAGCTTTACACACTCGGTTTGAAGCCGCGGGTTCATTCAGGTCACGTCCAAATCCATTTTTTCCAGATTACCAGCCGGAGAAAAAGGGGGGCTGCAGTAGTTGCAGGGTTCATAAGGAGTGTACTCTCTCTCTATAATTAGTCCCGGGTGTATTTGACTTGTGATACACAATAAAACAACCAGAGCTCCATCTCATATTTGCCTTTAAACACCAGGTGCTTGATCCGTGGTGCATTGCTTCTGTTGCACAGTGAGAGAGAGAGAGAGAGAGAGAGAGAGAGAGAGAGAGTGAGAGAAGCTTCTCTACAGCGGAAACAGTTCTGCCGCTGCTTCCTGCCTGAGCTTGCGTGAGGAGTGAGAGTGTGACAGCCGACCATCTGTGTGTGTGTGTGTGTGTGTGTGACAGTGTGTGTGCGTCATGCACCCACCTATATGTCTGTATGTGTAGTCTGATATCAGCAGACTTACAATAACTAAACACTCAGAGCAGGTCATTGTAGGTCAGTCGCACAATCTCCTTCCACCACAACAACAACAACAATGCACCTTAAGTGTATTTACTATGAAAAGTACTTAAAACTACTTTCCCTCTGGTGTAAGACGGTGCACTAAAGTTCAAATCCAAGCCAGAGTGACATCACTGTGACATCATTAAAGGTCCAGAGGTTCAAATGATTTTCATTCCTACTGGCACCGATTGAACTCAAAACAATAAAGTATGTTCACTCCCATGGAACTAACTGCTTTATATTGATAACAGAAGTGCATCCTCTCTATGGAGGCGGCCATTTAAAAAAAAAAAAAAAACATTTTACAGCGGCCCAGAGTGGACAGCTGGTAACTGAGGACTATCATATGTTCTCCTCTCAGCTTGGAAAGAGAGGGTGAGGCAAAGGGTGTTAATCCGTGACAAGCAATCCTGCACACTACACCTTTAAAACGTGCATTTGTAAACAGGTGTATGTGTCACTGAATCATTGTATAGTGAAAACAATGTCAGACTAGCATTCACATTTTAATCTCAGGTCTGTCCAACTCTACCCCCCCCCCCCCCCCCCCCCCTCCCCCCACCCCCCCCCCACCCCCGTATTAAAACTCATGTAACCTGCAGCTTATGTTGAGCATTTAAATATTACCATTAAATAAATGTGAGGCTTTTCAATTCCAAGCCCATGACGAGCACCACATCACGTAAGAGCGATTTCAAATAGAGTCGTAATCCCCCCGCCCCTTTTTTTTTCCTTCTTCTTCTTCTTCTTCTTCTTCTTCTTTTAATATTGTCATCGTCATAAAAAAGAGAAAAAGAACCCAGGATATGACTTTATGGTTTAACGTGGAGCTAAGCTTTAGTTCAGCCAGAGACACCTGATAAAAGAGGCCATGGCAGGTCTCCACTGAAGGTATTTAAGTCGACATGCACCCCCCCCCCCCCCCCCCCCCCCCCCCCCCCCCCTCTCGGGGGGGAAAAGTGTTTTTACACTCCCCCCCCCCCCCCCCCCCCCCCCCCACGCAGCTCTTCACCACTCGCCCCGGGCGTCTCTCCCAGGAAACAATGGAGTTCCGCCGCCTGGCAGGATGAGCTTTGTGTGGCACAGGAATTTGAGGAGGAACACAGAGACGAGTCACACGGAATAAAAGTCCTGTGGAACAAGTCATTTTATCAAGCGGGGTTTTTTTTTTTTTCCTTTTCTGCCGTTTAACTCTGACATTCACGCCCAACGCGTGAATGTGTTTCATGTCTTTGTTTTTGTCTTATTTTGCCGTATTCTCATTTGCATGAGGCAACGCACGCTCGCTTTTGAAAAGGTGCTTTATTTAAAAAAACAAACACATTAGACATAATTAGAAACAATGAATTGGAGAGTATTATAGAACACAACCAAGTAGACGGACCACATGTGTCCACCTCTGTCTGTGTGTGTGTGTGTGTGTGTGGACGTACACTATGCATGTGTATATATACACACATGGACTCACACACCCACACACACACGTATACTGTATTTATTCTGTATACACAGACACACACAGACACATGTATACATATATATTTATAAATGTGCGCTGTATATGTACGTGTGTGTGTGTGTGATGTATAAAACGCAGTGATGATGTAATGCACACACACTGCACAGACCCTTCATTTATGCAGATCTGTCGGTGCATCTGTCCTGCAACCTACATCTACATCTACTCACATGTGATGCAAACACATGTGTCGTACATGCGCATAACTGAGTGTGTGTACATCTACATGTGTGTGTACAGTGTGTGTGTGTGTGTGTCACACCCTGCTCCCCCTCTTGGGTCGCACCTCTGCACCAAAACAAGAGGCAACAACAAACAAAAAGTAACACACATAACTTCGCTTTATTGTATTTACACACACACACACACACACACACACAGACATGAGACAGTTGCATGTAGCGTGTTGTCATACGTGCCCTCCACCGTCTGTGTCTTTGTCCTGTCACAACACATCCGCCGGCTCCACGTGCGACTTTGTCAGCCCGCCGATGTTTGTTTGTTGTCTCCCGACTCGTGTTTGCTTTAAAGCAAACACGGAAATAAATTGGCTCCGTGTCATCAGCATTAGCGGGCGAGCGCGGGCTCACGAGACAGACGCGCACGTCCCGTGTTAAACAAAGGGGCCGCTTATGACAAGAGGCGTCGCGATGCCGCCTCTTATCCGTTTGGAATAATCAAAAGCGAAAAGCCCCCGGTCGCACTGAAGCCCGCCGCCCGCCAAGCGCCGCCGCCGCCGCCGAGCGTCCGTGAAGTGTGAAGTGTTGTGTGTCAGCGGCGCCCGTGACGGTGTGGGCAGCGGCTGAATCCTCAGCGACGTGCGTATCGTGCGTACTCGCCGCGTTAACCTCCCCCCCGCCACCCACTCACCCACCCACCCGTCCTCTCTGTGTCACCCCTCGCCGCTTTTGTCGGGCGACCTTCTGTTGCGCGACGACACCTGGCTTCGAAAACACATGTCGACACCTGAGGGAGAACCGGTCCAGGCAGGAGGAGGGAGGAGCCTCGCTGCTCTTCGGACCTCAAGTTATGAACGAGAACCGGAGCAGGAAACCTGATGTTGCGAACGGGTTTTCAAGACTCACATTTGGTCTCAACACGTGTGACGGTGGGAGATCAGGGTGGTAGGTCAGGCCCTGCTCATGTGGAGCCTGTCGGGCAAAACCTGGGCTTAGAACTGACCTCTCGAATCATTTTTAGTAACATAACAACAAACACCGACGAAGCTATAAGAAGTTCATCTTTATTTTATTTTTTTTCCGAATCCAAGCGCCGTCCTCAGGGGCCGAGGGGTGAGTCCGATGGGCAAGTGGAAAAACCTCACAGGGCGGCCACTTGTGGGGGGGTGTGGGGGGGGTGAACTTTTTGTTTCCAATTTATTTTCATCCTAACGAGGTTAGACACTGTGCATAATTAAGGGGGCGTGGCCTCTTGAGTGACACCTGGGCCGACCCGGCGCGTCCTGTGGCAGCACCATGAGTCCCCGCCCCCATGCAGCTCCACCTGTGCTCCGCCTCTTTGCCCATTTGCCAGGAACCAGGAAGTACATGCGATCTCACCACTAGATGCCACTAAACCCTTGTTGCCAGTTAGCTCAAGGTAACATTCGAAATATCACTCATTTATATATATAAATATATATATATACACATGTCGACACCTGAGGGAGAACCGATCCAGGCAGGAGGAGGGAGGAGCCTCGCTGCTCTTCGGACCTCAAGTTATGAACGAGAACCGGAGCAGGAAACCTGATGTTGCGAACGGGTTTTCAAGACTCACATTTGGTCTCAACACGTGTGACGGTGGGAGATCAGGGGGGGAGGTGAGGCCCTGCTCATGTGGAGCCTGTCGGGCAAAAGCTGGGCTTAGAATTCACCTCTCGAATCATTTTTAGTAACATAACAACAAACGCCGACGAAGCTATAAGAAGTTCATCTTTATTTTTTTTTTTTCCGAATCCAAGCGCCGTCCTCCGGGGCCGAGGGGTGAGTCCGATGGGCAAGTGGAAAAACCTGCCGTTCACAGGGCGGCCACTTGAGGCTGGCTCCTAAAGCCAGTCAATCCCCATAGACTCACGTGTCAGAGTGAACTGAGGAGGTGAATGTTTCATCCGTCAATTAACATGACAACTGTGTGTGTGTGTGTGTGTGGGTGGGGGGGTGAACTTTTTGTTTCCAATTTATTTTAATCCTAACGAGGTTAGACATTGTGCATAATTAGTCATGAGTCCCCGCCCCCATGCAGCTCCACCTGTGCTCCGCCTCTTTGCCCATTTGCGGGTGAACCAGGAAGTACATGCGATCTCACCACTAGATGCCACTAAACCCTTATTGCCAGTTAGCTCAAGGTAACATTCGAAATATCACTCATTTATATATATATATATATAATTTAATCCATGGAGTCCCCGAGGCTGTGCGCTGTCAATCCAAAGTGAGAGCACCACTCTCTCTCTCTCTCTCTCTCTCTCTCTCTCTCTCTCTCTCTCTCTCTCTGTCTCTCTCTCTCCCTCACAGCAGATGAATGGATCTGAAGTGACAGACTCATTCGTTTCCTCCGCAGCCACAACAACATCGCACCTTTACCGCACATTTCGACTCGAAACCTTTGAAGCGCCGGCGTGGACTCGGCGAGGCAGCAGCCGAGTGTGGGAAGCCACCGGAGACGGCTCGTCACGGACGGAGAGTGGAGTCCCGTCGCCGGCTGACACTTTGTCTGGCTCCCCGCTGAGATGGGCGGGCCGTCGCAGGCGTCGTGTAAAGTGTTGTGTACCTGTCAGGAGCGAGCCTTGTTTTGGAAGATACAGACGACACCATTCGTCAGGCCGAGCCGGGGGCTCTTGAAGAATGGAGACGTGACAAAGTCGATTCTTCGGAGAATAATGACGGCTGCCAAGCGCCGAATGGATGGAGTGTCTTTCAGGATCCATCACGGAGGCGTCTCCCCGAGCCCACAGGTGCGATGCTCCTCACCGGCGCCTCAAAGTGTCTGAAGACGCTCGCGCCCGCCCACGTCTCATTTCGGCGCCGGATAGTCGGACGATCACTCACTTTGAGTCCGCGTTTACCTTCCTGAGAGATGAGGCTCGAGCGTTCTGAAGCGACTTCGTCAGAGAAGGTGCAGAGCGCGTGAAGTCGCATGTTGGAACCTTTTTCGAACCTGCAGGAGAATCCAGTCCATTCAGCTCAGGAGATGTTTCGTGTGTCCGCTCAGGGCTGCTGTAAAAACATGGCGGCCCCCCATAGAGAGGAGTGATGGAAATCAGCTTTAAAGGGCTCATTTTGGGGTCATGTGAAAAGGGCGTCATACACTCGGGTGATTATACGTCTGTATTTTTATTTTTATCTACAGATAGAAGTGACAAAATCGTACACAGCGCACCTTTAATTAAGCTTAGAAAAAACATTGATACATACTTTTAAAGAAGTGTCCAAAGTCCAAAATAGTATTCGCTATGAGTTCCAAATGTGGGCTGTCGTTCTTACTGAGTTATAAATCATCAGAAACGAAATTCTAAAATCATTTGAATAACCCTCACACCCTTTTATTTTGACTTTTATTTTGAAGTTTTCCTGAATCTCTATCGGAATATTTGGGAAATGCATCTAAACTGGGGCAGCAGTGTGTGTGTGCTTCCATGTGTGTGCATGTTCGAGTACCTGTACGCGTGTGTGTGTGTGTGTGTGCGCGCGCCTCCGCGCACGCGCGCACGTGTGTGTCCTCACTGTCGGACCCCTGCATGTATCTACCGGAGTTGGGATGATGTGCTTTTTAGCAGCTGAGGTCAAAGTAAATAGGTAACAGCGGAGCTGCTGTGCTTCCTCTCGCAAAACCCCTCATTATTTTCAACTATTCCTGGTTTTCCGCGGTTGCCAGGTTTGAATGTCAAATGTCGAATTCATTTCGTCTTTTCCGGCTGCGCGGCAGAATCCGCCGTGGCGCGCGCGGGCGCGGGCCCTCGGACAGCGTGACGAGTCTCATTCACATTCTGTCCGGACCCGACATCATTTGCATGAGAATAAGCCCAAACTCTGGCAACGTGACACGTCCCAGACAGGGGATCACAACTGCGCTGTCACATTAGGCCGGTGAATTCAGGTGACACCGATCCTGTGTCCTCATCTGGGCCAAGCTGACACTGCTCCATGTTCCCTGCTGTCGCTTCTGTGGCGCTTTGTGGGGAGGGGGCGTGGGGGGGGGGGGGGCGGGGGTTGCTTTTAATCAGCATGACGAACCCTCACACACACACAGGGGGGGGGGGGGGGGGGGGGGGGGGGGGGGGGTTGCTTTTAATCAGCATGACGAACCCTCACACACACACACACACACACACACAGAGAGAGAGAGAAGCTGGCGCGCGCACACATGCTATGTGAGAGTGGGCATATGCTGAGGGGCAGTGGGCCGGCCGCCGCGCCATCATTAGTCCAAGCCGACACGGCGAGCGTGTGACACATGTCGAAGGAGCCTCCACTCGACCTACAGAGGGAAGCATCCGCATTATGCAAAGGGAGCGGCGTCTTTATGTGAGCAGCGCCACTGTCACGGGCCTGAAGGAGGAAGTGAGGGAGGGAGTGCAGGGGCCCGCAGGGGAGGGAGGGAGGGAGGGAGGGAGGGGGAGAGAGAGAGGGAGAGGGAGGGAGAGAGAGAGAGAGGGAGGTGTGGATGATGTGGAGAGATAAGCCTCAAACCAGCGAGAGAAGTGGAGGGATGATGATTATGGGCTGGAGAGCGACGTTTCGTATCTCCAGCACTGAGGCTCCTTCTGGTGGCGGCTGCGGTGCTCCAGCGGCTGCCCACCGAGCGCAGGGGTCGGGGGTTCGAACCCCACTCGCAGCGGACACGAAAGCCAGTGTGCCTGGGTGGATGTAAAGCGCGTGAAGTGCATTGATTGATTGATTGTTTTGATCCACACAGCTGATACAGGACGATGTATTGATACGTGTTATTGAACACACTTGTAGAAAGGGAAAGGAAACACGAGCAGTTTCTCTCACTGCCTTTGTTGTGTCTCCTCGTCACCTGTGTCCTCTGGCCTTCTGAGGACTCATGTCAGTTGGAGCGCTTAGTCTCACAGGCTGCATCACACACACACACACACACACACACACACACAGTGAGAAGGGCGCAGCGTTGTGTATTTGATGCTTTGTGTAGTTGTGGTGTTACCGTGCGCGGGTGCGTGGATCATACACTTGAAAACTCGAAAACATGAGTTTCCGTTTTTTCCGCATCTTCTTTTCTGGTGAACTATTTTCCTTTTTCATCAGTCTGTCGTTTGCACCAGTATTAGTGACCTGTGAACATTATATCAGTGCTTTAAAGGTGCAGTGTGCAAGTTGTGCTGTTTGAAACTACTCACGGAAGAGAAGGATTTCCTTTGTGTGAGTCTATTTAGATTTTTAGGAGAAATTCCGCATACTACACCTTTAAAGGTCCAGTGTGTAAGATGTGGGCGCATCAGTTGCTATTTGGAAGAAACTGTGTCTTATAAAAATTCACCGTGAATATACGAGTTCACTGTTCTCCCTCATATTCAGCCACAAGGTGCAGCTTCACCACTGGATGCCACTAGACCCTACACACTGCACCTTTAATGTACAGCATGCGCATAGTTTAAGTCAGAAGAGAGTGAGTTTATCTCTGTTTTTGCAAATGTCACTGCACATAATACGAATCCACTCTCTGACGACAACTCTCTCGAGCTGTTATTTCTCTGTTTGTACAAGTGAATCACGGCTGCTGTGGAAATGAAAAGGTGTCGCGGGCGCGAGGCGTCCCGCGTCCCGCGTCCCGCGTCCTCGCGCAGGAGACACTGATAAAAGCCACTTTAAAAAAAAAAAAAAATTCCGCTGTGTTTTCAAATTACCGGCGGACTTAAAGGTCAACTGTCAGAGCCTCTGATGCATGGAGGCTCCGCTCTCAGGCCCAGAGTTCTACCTTTTGAAGTTGTGAATAAATCACCAGAACGCGTCTCTCTCATTTCTCGGCGTTTGAAGAGGGAACTCTGTTTAAAGGTGCAGTGTGTGCGATTTGGTGTCGCCTCCAGGTGAAGTTGCAAGTTGTGTCCATCGCCTCACCTTGTCATTACGGGGTGGGTGTTTTGAGCGTCCACTCCGGGCTACTGTAAAAACATGGCGGCCCCCAAAGAGAGGACCCGCTCCTCGTGTAAATATATATTAAAGGGCTGATTCAAGGAGAAATGCAATAAAAAAAACATTGAGGTGATTATAAATTCACGAAAGTGTCAGGGTGCAATTATTTTGTCTTCTTTTTTTTTAGAAGCGACAAAAACGACCTCAATCCTCCACACTGCACCTTTAAAGGAAGACGTGTTCCTAGAACCCACAACCGTCCATGACGTGGGGGGGGACGGGGGGGGGGGCGGAGTCATATTTACAAGTCCGGCGATTAGCCCCGTGTGCAGCTCCCATTGGCCCACGCCAGGATGATGATTTAGCACCAGTCCTTTGTCACTTGGGCGCTGCCATCGTTCTCTGTCAGTTGCCCGGGGGGAAGGACCGAGCCCCCTCCTCTTCCACTCCC
>JAFBJT010023863.1:29670-44670 GCA_016785325.1 Chascanopsetta lugubris | reverse complement strand
TGCAGTGCAGGACAGTGCAGGGCAGGGCAGTGCAGGGCAGGGCAGTGCAGGGCAGTGCAGTGCAGTGCATAAGCCCCTCTTTACAGAGATGAATGCACATATGAGAGTTTACTGACGCACGGGGGGGCACGGAGATGCACGCATGAGTCATCGTTTGCAACAAGTGCATGTGCGTGTGCCCACTTGACCCCCATAGTGGGCAAGGGTGGGGGTGGAAGGGGGTGGGGTGGGCTGTTAGTTCGTGTCCCCGCTGCCGACGGACGTGTCAGTGGGAATCAGGACAAAGTTGTTCAGGCTGAACAAAGTTCCTCTGCTCCGGTGGGAGTGCTGTCTCTTCCTGCAGGAGGACAGTGGCCTCGTCCATGAGGGGGCAGCGTGTGGTTCGGTGAGCACAGAACTGTTTTGAATCATATCACACTCGGCCTCCACAGTCTCCAGATATCAGGTAAAACAGTGGTGGGTTCGGGATCCCCCATCGCCCCTTAACGACGAGCCGCAACCCGCATCGAGGACAACGACTCAAAGCAGTCAGAGCCTGACGTCGTGCAGAATAACACACACAAAATGTGTTCAATGATAAACAGAAATGACCAGCAGGGAGCGATACAGAGTTAGCGAATGTAATCGATGTCAAAGTCGCGTTTGGTAAAATTAGCGTGTGAAAACAAACTTTGAGGGTTTTCTTCTTTCTGTGAAATGACGGGTGTTACAGGGCATCCTCCGCATAGAAAGATTCCTCTTCAAAATAAAAGCATGATCACTTTTTTTTTTCTCATTCAAAGGCCTACGACCCACTGAAAACAGGGCAACGTGTATATATGAATGAGCTTCTTAGCCTCCATGTAAAATATCTCTGCATTATTGCTGCAGGGGAGGTGACATGATATCTTCACCTTCCGCCTTTGAGGTTGAAATACATGTTTGCTTATGTAGCTGTGTGCAAGGGAGGGCTCCAACCGCAACGCATGCTCCCACCTGTAGGGGGCATCTGAATATGGCATATATTGAAACTCTTTCAATTATTGTGTTTTAGATGTTTTGATATTTAAAAAAGGAACCAATGCTTAAACAGCATGAACGTATTCCATCGGGTCTATTTGACTTTTACTATCTCCTCCTTGTACTTTGCCTTCTCTTGTTAATTGATAGATGAAGTCATTGCTCCTCTTCCTACATTCGGGTTTGTTCAGGTTGACTACGTAGCAGATTGGGTTTAATTAGCCACGGGTCTGAATCAGGTCTGGATTCGCTGCCCCCCCCCCCTCCCCCCCCCACAGACACACACACACACACACACAGGTTTATTTTCATAATAAAATAAAAAATAAACTCTGAGTAAATGTATGATTCATGTTGTGTATTTATTCATCTAAATTATAATTCATTATAATTACACTACAAAATATTTATCCAATTAAATGAATTGAAGTAATTTAAAGAATAAATTCAATCAAATACATGTAAACACACTTTCGCTTACATTTAAATGGGTTTACATCCTGAATCTGTCTGATTCGGTGTCTAATGAAACTAACAAACCTCCAGAGCAGCTCTTTACTTTTATTAAAGTTAATATATGATGTTATGGCTGAAATATGATCTTTCCTCCTCACATTTATTTAAATATAATATACTTTCATATCACTTTATGTCGAATACCACGTATGAAATGAGTAGAGTTCATGTCTGTAGTTTTTTTGCAGAATAAACTCAATAAACATGTTTCTCTTCATCGCTCTGTGTTTCATAGTTTTCATGTGGTGAAAAATAAATCGACAATTAAATATAAAAGCAGATGTTGAAGTGGATGTGAAAAGCCTGCGTGACCTCACCATGACGGGCAGGAAGGACACGCCGTCCATCTTTGTCTTGTTGAAGTCGAAGCCGGCGATGTCCAGGATGGTCGGACCCAGGTCCACGTTCGCCACCAACATCTGACACAGGAAGAGGAATTCAGGTCAGACAGGAAGTCGACATCAACAACAACAACGTGTGTGTGTGTGTGTGTGTCTGCACCTGTGAGGTCTGGTTGGGTTTGATGTTGGGGCCTCGCACCATGAGCGGGACTCGGATGTCAAACTCGTAGAGCTGCCTTTTGTCCAGAGGAAGAGAAAACTGACCTGAGAGGAAGTAAACAAAACACATGTAAACAAGGAAACAGGAAACAGGAAACACACACACACACACACACACCTGTGTGGTAGCCGTTGTCAGAGGTGAAGAAGACGTAGGTGTTGTCCAGTTCACCTCTGACCTCCAACCTCTTCACTATCGTTTCCACCAGGTCGTCCACCGAGAGAAGAGTTCGCCACCTGCAGGTCAGGAGGAGCAACAACGGACGGTCACATCCAATAACAACATGACATCAAAGAAATAGAATTTTGTTCGATAGAATAAAATACAATGCAAAACATTTTTGGTAAAACAAAATTAAATAAATAATGACAAAAATAAAGAATTTGAAAGGATTTTGAGGAGGAGGAGGAGGAAGAGGAGGAGGAGGAAGAGGAAGAAGAGGAGGAGGAGGAGGAGGAGGAGGAAGAGGAGGAGGAGGAAGAAGAGGAGGAGGAAGAGGAAGAGGAGGAGGAGGAAGAAGAAGAGGAAGAGGAGGAGGAGAAAGAGGAAGAAGAGGAAGAGGAGGAGGAGAAAGAGGAAGAGGAGGAGGAGGAAGAGGAAGAGGAGGAGGAGAAAGAGGAAGAGGAAGAGGAGGAGGAGGAGGAGGAAGAGGAGGAGGAAGAGGAGGAGGAAGAGGAGGAGGAGGAAGAGGAAGAAGAGGAAGAGGAGGAGGAGAAAGAGGAAGAGGAAGAGGAGGAGGAAGAGGAGGAGGAAGAGGAGGAGGAGCTGAAGAGTCGGACCGTTTCCTGAAGGCGTCGTCCAGAAACTGGACGGAGGAGTTGGACATGGGAGTCTTGGCCTGACGGATCAGCCAGTGTTTGTCCTGAGGACAGAGGAGACAAGTCCATCACCGTGACAACGGCCCGAGTCTCTGAGGAGGAAGAGTGAAGCCCCCCTCACCTTCCCGTGCACGTTGAAGTTGGGGTCCCTGGGAGCCTTGGTGCCGTTGTAGCGGCCCTGGTACTGAGGCGCCGCCGTCCACGGGGAGTGAGGCGCCGGCGTGGAAACCATCATGAAGAACGGCTGGTAACTGGACTTATACTGAAGGAAGTCCAGAGACATGTTGGCCTGAGGAAGAGGAGGAGGAGGAGGAGGAGGAGGAGGAGGAAGAGGAAGAGAAGGAGGATGGAGAGGAGGAGGAGGATGATGTCACTGAGCAGAACATGTAAATGAGTTCCCGATACAAAGAGCAAAAGATCAAACATAAAGAAGTGAAGCAGCAGAACTCACCAGAACATCCGTCAGATAATCTTTGCTGTAGTCGGCTCCGTGTTTCTGAGGTTTCCCGTTCACCGACAGAGTGTAGTTATAATACTTTGAGTTCTTCTCCTGGAAAACACAGAAAACACGGGAATCACAGGAATCACAGGAATCACAGGAATCACAGAAAACACAGGAATCACAGAAAACACAGGAATCACAGGAATCACAGGAATCACAGGAATCACAGGAATCACAGGAATCACAGGAATCACAGGAATCACAGAAAACACAGGAATCACAGGAATCACAGGAATCACAGAAAACACAGGAATCACAGGAATCACAGGAATCACAGAAAACACAGGAATCACAGGAATCAAAGGAATCACACTTCCATCCGTTTAAAACACAAACACAGACGCTTGTCGTCCAGAGGAAAAACAAACAGCCGACTCAGCAAATCACTGAGGGAACTGAAGGTCAACGGGTCAGAGAGGAACTTCAGGAGAATCCATTTTCCCCGTGACTCCGCCTGCAGAGAGCCGGGGGTCTCGTGGCCACGCCCCCTCTGAGGCCCGCCATCAAAACAAACATCCCCCTGAGGAGAGCGAGTCGACTGTGGAGGCTTTGGAGGAGACGTATTCTTGAAATATTAAAGGTCCATACATACTTTTTGAAAGTACCGTCTGACCGAACGGACGTTGACGGTTCGAGCTCAGTGAAATGTTGGCGTGAGTCTCACCAGTCCGACCCAGTGGCTCCACCCAGGAGGAACGTGCTCCACCCCCCCGGCCTCCGAGTGTCCGTACTGAGGAGGAGGAGGAGGGATCAGCGCTTTGCTCATTTAAAGGTTTGACCCGCCCCGAAAACCCCCCCCCCGCCCCCGCCCCTCACCTGGTTGAGGTATTTCCCGGCGAAGAAGGTTTGATACCCGGCGAAGAATTTGAGCAGAGCGGGGAAAGTGTGCGCCTCCTCGCTCTTCTGCCAAACTCTGCTGCTGCAGTTTCCCTCCAGCGTGTTGTTGATGACGTGGTGGTTGTGCGGGTATTTGCCCGTCAGGATGCTGGCTCTGCTCGGGCAGCACAGCGGGCTGGCCACGAACTGAGGGGGGGGGGGGGGGGGGGGGGGGGGGTCGATGACACAGCAGGAAAATAAAAACAAGGATGCAAAACAATGAGGTGCTGAGTTTTGGAGGAGATGTGAGGGAGTGAGACTCACGGCGTGAGAGAATGAAATCCCAGCTTCTCCGATGAGTTTCTTGGTTTTGCTCAGAGGATTCTGGAGGAAGAGGAGGAGGAGGAGGAAGAGGAGGAAGAGGAGGAGGAAGAGGAGGAAGAGGAAGAGGATGTTTGTTATTCAGACGCAGACTTTTAGTTCGAGCTGCGACAACAAGTCGCGCTGCTGTTTTGAAACTCTGACTCAGACGTCAACTGACTCCAAAGTCAACACATGACTCTGTTTCCCAAAAGTGACTTTCAGCACATTTTTCACTCCTGGTGAAAACATGTTTTCAACTTGTGTAAATATTGATCAGAATATACAGATCGGCCATTTTTCATTCCTTGAATTTAAGAGTTCTCTTGACCCACGACGTCCAGCTTCAGCACAAATATATAAAAATAAACTTTACAGCCTCTAAACAAACAGTTACAAAGTGTGCAAATCATATTAAAGGAACAGTCAAAAATATACAGATTAGTAAAGATTAAAAATACAAGAAAACATATGTAATGTTATGTTTTAAATACATTCAAATGATGTTTTATATTATATTAAATGTCAATTTTACTCTATATCATAGTCAAGTAAAAAAAACACCTTTATACATCTTAAAACCAAACAAATCAAACATTTGGTTGAATAAATATGTAAATATGTTAGATCCTATTTTATTTTTATTATTTTTTATTTTATTGTTTACTGTTGTTTCCCTCTTAGCACCACCAGAGTTGTCTTTCAATCTCGTTGTACATTGTGTATAATGACAATAAAGGCATTCTATTCTATTCTATTCTATTCTATTCTATAACATTGTATTGTGATGACTGCTGGACCGTGTGTTGCCTGGATCAAGTGTCCGGACAGGAACGTGAGCTGCGTCGGACGGAACTAACGCTCTCGTTGACACTGATGATCATCAGCTGCCAACACCTCCCCGCCTTCAGCGCCGCGGCCGGAAACAACATGAACGTCGCAGAGACGTGACTGAATACTTAAAGTACGTAAAGACACTGACCAGACCCCCCATGGCGACGTCCAGGTCGTCTGTCAGGATCAAAACAACGTTGGGTTTCCGGTAGGACGCGGCGCTGCTCGCAGTGACGCAGGG
The DNA here is from genome assembly GCA_016785325.1 of Chascanopsetta lugubris. Lineage (NCBI taxonomy): Eukaryota > Metazoa > Chordata > Actinopteri > Pleuronectiformes > Bothidae > Chascanopsetta > Chascanopsetta lugubris. Next base: position 39,023 of record JAFBJT010023863.1, on the reverse strand, counting down.
TTAATAATAACAATAAACACACACACACACACACTTGTAATAATAATAATACTAATAACAATAATCATAATTTAAACTAAATAAAATAAAATAGTAAAATAATATTCAAAACAAGAGAAAAGGTTGCAAAGATAGATGAGATAGACAAATAGACAGGATGACATCTAGTGGTCAGATTGCAAACTGCAGGAGGCTCCTCCCTCCATCCCTCCCCTGACAAACCAAAAACTGAAGCCACAGACAATATGTCCTCTCTGTGTTACCATGGAAACATGACAGACCTTTGATGTAGACATGAAGTCGTTGTACATGTATGACGTCACGAGCAATGATGATAGTTAAGATACTGTTCCTGCAGACGGATGGATAATACTGTTGCACACTGGTCCTTTAATGAGTTCACCGTATCGCACAGGAAGCACTGCTGTCCTCCACCACTAGATGGCAGCACGAGCCTTATTTACACTGTTTATCCCGCAGAGCCTGAGCACTGAGGGGGAAAGCCTGTCCTGTGTTTTATTTATTCATTTGACCCCAGTTGGATCTAAGTTTGATCTCACACCTTTTAACCTCCTGTACGTGAATGTGGACATTTAATATATGATCCGTTACCATTGGATTAAGTTCGATTATGATATTATTAATATTGTTTTATTGCTCTGATTATTGTCATCAGGTCCATTTGAACAACAGAGTCAAGAGAAACCTGACATCCTCCTGGTGAGAAGATGATTGTATTGTAATATTATGGTCTGGACACGCGATTACAATGAATCCTCTCATGTTTTTGTTTGTCTTTAATTGAATGTGTTATCTATTGTTGTCATTGTTCATGTGTTCATCTACAGGACTGGACTCGGACGGTCTTGACCCACTTTACTTAAAGCCTCATGCCAGTCATCGTTTTTGTGTTTCCATGGCGACGTGAGGAGATGCAGAGCACTGCCATGGCAACAACTCATCCCACACAACCAAATTCAGGATCACCTGAGAGTGTGTGTGTGTGTGTGTGTGTGTGTGTGTGTGTATACTTGTTTTTTCCAGTATTGTTATTATCATGAAGTTCAGCTCCTCTCCACCAGGGGGCGCCATGTTTTTTACTTTGGCCTAGAATGGACACCTTTTGTGTCATAATGACAACGTAAAGCTGCCATAGCTCCCCCTACATGTTTGGAAGGGGAATAGTGAGATTAGGTGCAATATCCAGCTTCACCACTAGATGTTGCCAAACCCCACACACTGCAGCTTTAATACACAGCTGCCTGTATTTCCACTTTAATCCCAGGAGCTGTCAGGTTGAGCGGTGAATCACTTGTTTTTTTATTGCAGCAGTAAAGTGACATAAATATGCAGATGAGCTGAATTAAAGGGCTATTCTGTGATTTAGTTCCATCTGGGCTGAGACAGGTCGACTCCACACATTGATTCAGCCGCATCTTTATTGACAGTTTCTCCGTTTACGTGGACGGGTTCATCTGAGCGGCGCCACCTGAGTCCCTCTGCTCCTCGCCATGATGTAATCAGATTACAGTGTGAGACCATGGTCTCTGGTCGGAGCTGTGTGTTCTTTATAGGCTCGAATCCCCCTGGGGAGTCTGAGCGAGGCGGATTAGAGGCGGGACACCTGAGGCCCACCTGTAAATCCAAATGTTTATGTCTTTATTTGATTGTGTTTTGTTTTTTTGTTTTGCTTTGACTCATTAACTCAAATCTCTCGGGAATAAAGTGAATCCAGGATGTGATCGGGGTCAAATTTCCCCCCAGAGGTCAAACAGCAACTGTGGTGAGAAAAGGTTTCCAGTTCCAGCCTCATTAAATTTGCAGCAGATACAGGAGATGATACTGTTTGAATATTTGTTTTTGCTATTCAAATATATTTTGTTTGTTGTTGTGTTTGTTCTTTTAATTGTTTGTGTTCATTTATTGTGTCATTTGTGTATAAATCTATAAAATGCACAGAAGACGTCAAAGAGGGAGATTGAAAATTATTTTGATATATTTTCACGATGAAAATATCACATTAAAATATTCTATTCTATCATTAATTGTAGATTTTCATTCAATCCCTGCAGAGTAAAATAAATCAATATAATACAATATTTGAAAAAATATCAAATATAATGTGATCTGGATGTTGTAATTCAATGTACTATTTTGTAAAAGATTTCAATTCATTTCATTTCTTTATTTTCTAACTGGAATAAAATATTTCTTACTCTAACATTCATAATAATTCCCTGACAAAAGGAAAAACAAGTTTTCCGACTCTTTAAAATCACACAGCTGCTCCTCATCCGATTGCCTCCACACCTGAGTGATGTCAGCTGTGACGAAGGCACCTGATTGGACGAGACATGGACATGCCTCCTTATATAAGGCCTCAGGGTGGTGCAGGTTCCAGTGTGTGGGGATTGGGTTTGGTGGGAGGGTTGAAGTTGTTTGTTCTGTTTGTTTGTGTGTTGAAATGTTTGGTAAAGGAAATAAATGTTAAAAGATTCTCAGAGATGAAGTTCAGAACCAGAAGTCGGACTCGGCTCCATCTGTGTTTCAACAAATACTCAGCCTCTTCACTTAACGAGGGTGAGGTCACGTGTTGTGTAAAGTTTGTTCAATTAAACATAAACATTAAATACACACCTGAGCACAGACGGGTGACGACGAGGTGAAATCATGCAAAAACAATAAGGAGCTGGCGTGAGTTCAACTTCCTGTGCGTTTCTCTTTCGCTCTGCCTTGGCTGTTGGACGTGTGTGTTAGCGCTTAGCCGCGCCACATGTTAGCATCAAGAAACGAGACGAATAAACTAAGCAATATCAACACGAGCTCTGCAGGGAAACTCCAGCAGAGGTCGTCGTGAGCCTCTGACCCTGCAGCACCTTCACCGCCGAGCTTCAACGCTAAAAATAGACCTTTTGAAAATGATAATAAAAAAATAGACAAAAACCTGGGTCATAAAAGTTAGTCCGTATTTTCCTGTTTTCAGGGGTAAAACTCGGTAAAGTGTAAAATCGAGTTGTGTCTTTGTGGATGAGAGGATCTCTGCCCCTCAGCAGCCTGATCCAGATGGTCTCTGCATGTGCTGTACTTCATCACCGAGCTGCCTCCTCTCACCCTCTCTCACCCTCTCTCACTCTCTCTCTCACTCTATTGTCATGCTTAGTATCAGCACGTGGAGCCTTTCAGCAGCCAGCTCCTTTCACCGCGCAGTCACTACGTCTCAATCAATCTGAGCTTCTTTTATTCCCTCTGACCGCAGCTCCATCCGGCCCCGGGCCTCCAGGCTCCTTCTCCACATAAGGAGGAGAGGGTTATTTGTCTCATGTTGAAGGAAACGCAACAAAAACCCTTTTTCCTCCTTCCAGGACGAAGGTCGACAACGACAGGGAAGATGGATCAGAACCATCTGTCGGACCCGGGTCACATGATTCCACCAGAGGACACGGAGCTGAGGCGGCATGATGGAAAACCCACGAGACTGTGACGTCACAGATCATCTGCGATCATTTTGAACTCGTATCGAAAAATAAATGAGATCAAAAACCAACAAATAATGATGATTATGATTCTTATGATCGATGCACCACTGAAAACACAAAGACAGTCAGTAAACGATCAAATACAAGAGAACTTTCACTTAAACTGAGACATAATGCTCCTGTAGAAACGCAGATTTAATAAGATGATCCAAAAAATAAGTGTGGAATATGAATATAACATTAAATAATGATTCAAAAATAGAATAGAATAATGGCACAAAGAATTGATTAAAAAAAAAAAGCTTTAACATGTCAATTCTAAATCCAGGTCTAAAATAAATAAACTACTTAGTCCTGTAATATACAATATGCTGGGGTCAAGATAAGTGACAAGTGGCAAACATGCACCATATAAGGTCAACAACAAACTAGAGTTGGTCCTGAGATGATGTCGACAGGAAGTGATGTAAAGAAACAGCTCAAGCTCAAAGAGATTATCAGATTATAATTCAGAGGAATGTCACTGTGATATAATGTGAGGCGGTGAGATTACGTAAGATTCTGCAGCGATGGAGCCTGTTCCGTGGGTCAGAGACATCCCATAATACTACACCAGGAAGTATAAAAAACTTTCACTCTCCTAACTGGGTCACGCCTTGTTGTCACGGTGACGCAGCGTTTCAGTAATCACAGCTCGACCTTGTTTTCCCGTGAATTATGAAACTGTCATTTTTTCACACGGAGGAAATCCTCCTGTTTTTTTTATTTACAATCTGCACCAAATGAAGGAATGTGCTAAATCATGCACTCGAATGCCTTGAACTTAATTTTTTTTATATATATGTAAATTATTTATATGATCAGAGCCGAATCAGGGAGGAGGATGATATGACTCCTTCACATCGAAGGAAAATATAAGAGAATTGAGGATGGGAATATGCAAATCCCTCAGATTAGCACAAATGTCAAATAGCAGCAAAGACTTGCAGTTCACCGAGTGGCCACTAGAGGCTGACTCCAAAAGTGAGTCCCTCCCCATCGACTCCCATGTTCAAATGATCAACTTCACAGGAGAATGAAACAGGTTTCACATCTGGTACGAACGTAGCAAAATCCAGATCGACACTAACTGCATATTACATTTCTGCCACTAGGTGGCCGTGTTCATAACAGTGTCGTTTTAGCTTCATTCCCGGACACTGGGAGTAAATCTGGTGATTCAGCCTTTATCTCTATGGGCCGGGAGCAGCCTGACTTGGTGCCTTTGAGCCAAACCTCTTCTGAGGTTCTGATCCTCGCAGGGATTAAGGGAGTTCCTCAGGAGATGCTGATTAGCCCTGTTTTTGGGCGGCGTTCAGTTCTATGTTCAGACGCCTGACGATCAGAAGTCACGTCTGATGGATGAGACTCATTTAGTCGTGGTTTCCCACGGAAACAGAAAAAAAATGTCCATATTATTTTGGGGGGGAAAAGAGGTTAAAAGATTTTTGTTTGTTTATTGATCAATTCTCAGGAAGATGAGAGAGGAGTTGAAATCTGCAGACGTTCTTCCTTGTTGGTCACATGAGCGTCGACAGGAAGTGGCGGATGAAAATGCATCAAAGCCATTTTTGCAATGAAAAGCACATTAGCAGTCAAATGTATTTTTATTATTCTTACTGTTCCAAATTCATATTCATGATGCGTGAACCTTTTATTTTGAAAAACATTTTTGTTGTTGTTTTTAATCGTGCTCATCCTCCTCCACACTCTGGTTGGTTACCTGGCATTTTGAGACTCTCGTGCAGCCGCTGCCTCCGAGCTCTGTTCTATCTTTAGCTCTTGTTGAAGCTTTTACCACCGGCCTCCTCCTCTTCCTCCTCCTCCCCCCCCTCCTCCCCCCCCCCCCCCCCCCCCCCCCCCCCCCCCCCCCCCCCCCCCCCCAGCCCACTCACTGGCTGCACGTGCCAACACGCACACTTCTGCATGCCTGCACTCCAGCATCAAGCCCATGACTAACATACATATGCACGCAGCGCAGTGCAGAACTGTTACCGGGCAGATTAGACGCAGCAACCTACTTCTGGGTTAGCGACGCTCGGCCCTGATGTTTGTCTCTAGAGCAGGGGAGTTAGAAGCCTGATGTTCCCCCCACGCCTCCACCACCATCCTCCTCCCTCTGCCCCCGAGCCGCCCTGAGTTCTGCCCCGAGCAGAGTCAATCAGCTCCACACGTGAGGATCCAACTCCGTTAATGACGATTCTCATTGATCAGGTTGTAACGACTCAGCTCTCGTGCTGCATTTATATTTGAACCTGTTCTGTTGCAGCTGATGGTCTGATGATGATGATGATGATGATGATGATGAAGGCTTTTCAGACTTTAAGTCCTCATTCAGACGCAGACGTCAGTTTTATTTTTTGATTTATTTGAAGTCTTTGCTTCCAGAGAACAGAACCATGGGTCTAAAGGAAGTGTTGTCCTGTTCACCCCGCTGCTGTGTCCCTGTGTGTGTGTGTGTGTGTGTGTGTGTGTTTATGTGCTTCACCGTGGATTAAACACAGCCGGTGAATAATGAATGACACGGCAGCGTCGGCGCATCTATGTCCTGTAGATCTGCGGCGAAAGGAAACTGTCGTGTTAAAATCCTCAGCGTTCGCCTGAAATTGCATCAGTTTGACAGAACGACGGTTTATTTAGCGGCGTTCCGCAGAGGCCCCGAGGCGCTCCCTTTATTTATTCTCTCTCTCTCTCTCTCTCTCCTCTCTCTCTCGCCCTCCATCCAGGTTGAGTCGGCTGCTGATGACGGCCGCTCTCGGTCCCATCTCCTCTGCACAGTTACAGATCGTTGGTCGCCTCCATTCGAAGGAGACACGGGACATTCTCCACAAACGCAGCGGCACACAATGGCTCCTCCGTTTACTTCCTCTCCCTGTTACAGTGAGGAAGGCTTGGGGGGGAGGGGAAGGGGGAGGAGGGGGGGTGGAGTGGGGCGAGAGGCGATGGCGAGCGCAATGTCATGAAGGTCGTAACAGGCGCCCCCTGCAGTTCGACAATGGCAGTAATGTGTACACGGTTATCTTGCCGCCTCAGCACATTAGCATCGACCTTCTCTGACGCTAACGACCAGAGAATGATATTAAAATCGCAGCATCACGTTTACGCAACGTCACATGGTTTTGTTTTGCCAGATATTTGCGAGATTGAAGGAAACAACTCGTCAACAAATCTCTGATCTTCTTCCCCAGAGGCAGATTAATGGAGGATAAGTTGGTGTCGTACGAGTTAGTGACGCAAATAAATTCACTCGTTCATCATAAATCCATTCACTCGCTAACTGAGATTGGCGCCCTCTGCTGGAGCTGCTGACACTGCGGCCCAGTCGCAGACGATGAGTGGATGTCGCTGTATATTCTGTTTTCCGTCTCTAACGAGAGAAATACAGCAACGTCACCTAAATGTTACAGAATGGACCTTTAATTAATCAATCTAAGTGATTAGATCTTGCCTGAATGCATCAATAAAAAAAATGGAAGCTAGCCGTTGAAAAAGGACAGAAAACATAAAGTGTTCTCACGCGCAGCTGCTGACGGTGCGATAAACAAATGCGCCGCTGCTCCAGAGGCGTCGCGTTCCCCCCGTGTCTTTGCCACACATCATATGTTCTAATCCCCCCACAGGGGGACATGGGTTCACCTATCCGCCGGCCGCTGGGATCCATTAGCTCCCCTGTCTAGACGGGACTTAAGTCTGTGAGCGACCCGCTGGTCTCATTCCGCCGGTGATCCCTGGCAACGCTCCCGCTTTTAGGCTCGTCTAACGGGATTAAAGCCGACGCTGAACACGGCGGGTCGGAGGTGAAGCGATTCAATGGAACAAGTGGCCATTTTCATTCTGGCCACACGGGAGGACAGGAGGTCACGTGACGGCCGTGTTGAGGTACCAGGCGATGAATTAGCGCACCGGAGCAGCGCTTTAGCTCCTCCTACTTCCTGGTTCATCCAAAAATGGGCATAGAGTGCAGGTGGAGCCGGGGGTGGGGCCACGGTGCCGTCTCAGCATCCACAGGAGGTCGGCCCAGGTGTCACTCGACAGGCCACGCCCCTTTTATGATGCACAATTTCAAACCTGGATAGAATAGAAATAAGCCCCGCCCCCATATGCCTGTCACGGGCAAACGTGTGACTGACTGAGATCATTTGTAGCAGACTTTAAACATGTCTCATCCACCTCTATCATTTTAACATGGGAGTCTATGGGGATGGAGCCTCAAGTGGCCTCCAGGGGAACTGCAGGTTGTTCCACTTCCGTATTGGACTCATCCATCAGCCCTGGAGGCTGCATCCACATCCAGTCTGATCCCCCCCGCTCCCCTGAGGTTCTGATCATCACACGTTCTGACGTCTGACCCACTTCAGAGCGTGGAACACTGAGATCTTTGATGGAACAACGCGGAAACACAACAAAGGGAATTGTGCGACCGCGGCCGGGACGGAACAAAACCTCCAGTATGTGGGCGCCCGAGCCCCAAATACCAGATCTGACGCGCATGGGTTCCTCTGCTCGAGATGCCCGGGTTCCTCTCTCCGGCCGGGTTCAGTCTTTTGTAAACACAGACAGAATCTTTGCTGAGGACTGAATCAGATTAGGGATTGAACTGATGATCAGATAATCCAGGATTACAAAATGTAGTCACATCAACATGATTGTTCAAATTTCATATTTAAGAATGTGACTTAACAGCAGGACCAACAAGGTTCATAATAAAAAAAATACACAAAAGTCTTGTACAGTTTGGGTGAGGGGGCGGAGCCTGGGTGGAGCAGCAGGGGGCGGAGCCTGGGTGGAGCAGCAGGGGGCGGGGCATGACGTTTACATAGAAAGGTTGAATTTTCATGCACAGTCAACACAGTGTCATGTGAACAACTCACTGAAGACCCTTAAATCTAAGGAAGGATTTAGGAAATAAAGTGAACCCTTGAAAAGTCGCCGAGGCCTCGAGGGATCACATTTTCCAATTAATACACTAATTAAGCTAATTAATTAAAGCCATGGATTTACATGTTTGCACTTAAGTGATTCTCCACACGCTCGAGGGAAGAGTGGAGCTGCTGAGTTGAAGGTCAGAGGCGTCTGCAGAAGGTTGAGACCCCCGAGAGAGACGGGGGGGGGGAGACAACAACAACAACAACAACAACAACACTGACAGAGGAGAGACGGAAACATCTCTGGCTGAGATCTGTTTATCTCTTTATGTTTGATTTGTCCTGAGCAGCTCGACTCACGTGTCGTCTCACGCCCACACACTCTGGAGAGAGAGGCCCTTATCGCTGGTCCTGCTGAGTGCTCCAGCGGAGGGGGGGGGGGGGGGGGGGGGTCAACAGGAGACACATACTGCTGTGTGTGTGTGTGTGTGTGTGTGTGTGTGTGTGTGTGTCCTCAGTCCCTGATGTGTCTTTTTCAACCCTGAAGAAGTAAACCACTTGGATGAGGCCAATGCAGAGGTGGAAAAACGTGCAGTTCACAGGGTGGCCACTTGAGGCTGAAGTAGGAGGAGTTAGGCAACGGCAAAATGGCCGACAAGTGAAGCGCCAGCTACGAGCCTCACAAGCACTCGGCAGAAAGCTTTGGGTCACAGATTCCACACTGATTGAACTGGGCGCCCAAATGTGCATTAACGCTGCCTTGTATTTTTATTATTATTGTTATTATTATTATTATTATTATTATTATTATTATTATTATCATCATCTACAATCTGCTGCTCTGGGGAACCACGCTAATCTCAAACACACTGTGAAACAGTAGCTCTTCTTTACGTCTCCATCCATCGCTGTAAATCATCCCATTACATTAAATCAACCTGCTCCTTCCTGAGTCAGCACATTCCCAGCCCCC
>JAFBJT010023862.1:89284-110847 GCA_016785325.1 Chascanopsetta lugubris | reverse complement strand
GAGAACCGATGGTAGACTGAGGTTTTCTCAAAACTCAGAAGATGCTTAGAATGTCCACTTTCACCACTGTAATAACATGGTGGCCCCCGTAGAGAAGACCCTCTCCTCGTTTAAACGTAAATGAATGGGCTCATTTAAGGGGAATGGAAAAAATATATAATATTCAGGTGATTATAAATTCATGAAAATATCAGCACGTAATTGTTTTCTCACTGGACGATTGGACGTCCGAAACATCTTTTTGAGTTATAATCAGACACCTTCAGTCTACCATCGCTCCAGGCTCAGAGGGGTGAGGGTGATGTGATGGATACAACGTGCGACTTCACCTCTAGATGTCACCAAATGTCACACACTGCACCTTTAAGAAGGAGACTGAAAGCCCAACAGTCTCTGCAATGATCCTGATCAACATTCAGCCTTGCAACAACATTCAGCACCACCGGCAGCGCACGAATCCGAAGTGAAAAATCCTGAACTTCTCTGACTGCAGCAGAAAACCAAAACAAATGTCAAATCAAGCCGCCTGTCAATTCTGCACAACGTGAAGAGACCTGGCTGCGTTGCCCCTCGGGGTGAATTCCTCTTGTCTTTCAGAAGAGGGAAAACAAAGACCACGGCGAGAATATCCACTCGCTAATTTGAAAAGCAAACTAAAGAGTGAACACGGCTGACTTGATGACAGCTGTCAGTGTGACAAGAGGTATTATCAGGTGGGATTTCCATTGTTGTGCTGGAGGCAGCCAGGCGGCGTCCAGGAGGGATTTGAGAAGACAAGGTTTGGGAGGAGAGGGGCTGTTTAGTGGCTGTCACTCAAACGTATATCGTAGTTCTGCCAGCCGGGGCCTTTATGTGCTAAAAGTTTCTGCGCTGCTGAATATTCATAAGCGCTTACTAAAAAACACTGAGCCAAAAACAAGAGGAACGCCACGAGCAATCATATAACAAAGGTAAACACGGGTTCGGTGTGTGTGTGTGTGTGTGTGTGTGTGTGTGCAGGAGCTGGAAACAGCAGCTTCCCATCTTCATATGCGCTGTAATTGCTTCAGGGAGAGGCCGCGCTGGCTGGAGAGAATCAAGCAGGTGCGTGATGATTCGACAGATGCTTTAAGGTTGACACGCTAAAGTGGAAAAGTGAGACGCTGCACAGTAAATACACTTAAGGACGATTCCTCGAAAGTCACTCAAATAGTGAAAGACAGTAAAAAAGTCTGTTTGTTTTGTTTGTTTTTGTCAGATCACACAAAGATAAACAATGAAAACATTTCTATGAGTACGTAAGAAAGATGAGACATCTGCCGGGAAAGATCCAGGTGTTCGGGTCCGTTTTTCTAATCCACCCAATTCCCACAGTTACCCGCTGGTCCAACCCGTGCCTGTCTGCACTCATTAACTTATGGGGTCAAAGGTCATGGAACTATTTCTCAATGAGATGATCTGAGACGTCTAATTAAACGTGTGATCATTATTTTCTTTTCCATCAATCAATCAAATTGGATTTGTGGAGCCTGAATCACAATTTGTCTCATTAGGCTTAACACAAGGGGCCATTGTCAATATGAATCACTTACTACTACTACTACTACTACTACTACTACTACTAATAATAATAATAATAATAATAGGTGATCAACTACTTTAATTTGTCAATGTATCGGATGCATTTAATAGAATCTAAAAACATTTGAAAAAGAATAGATAATAAATAAACAAAAGGCGACCACTATCAGCGCTGCAAAACAGTGCAGGAATACTGAAATAAATGTTAGATATTGAGAAAAGTGAACTTTCTTGACTTTATCCAACTTACGCCCACCACTGAGAGCACATATTGATTATATCAATGAATGAATGGAGGTTCAGGGCTGTGGACAGTGACTGTACAGTTTCCATCAGCACATTCAGCATCTTGGCAGCGGTGAAACATACAGCTGAACACTGAGGGGAGAGGAGTGATGTGGGAGACAACACTTACAGTTGGTTGGAAGAACAGAGCTCACTCTCATGTGATGACGTCAGATCTATTCCTGACCCTTCAGCAGAGGTAAGTAAACACTGCCACAGCCCCCTCACAGGGCAGATAGACACACAATGGATCACGTCAACAAAATAACATCAATTCATAACAAAAGACAGTGGGAGTTCGGTCCGTACTCCTGAGTTCTGCACCAAGAACGTACTCACAGAACGTTCCCACCTGTTGGCCCTGCCTGTGGTTCCTTAAATCATAGTCAAATACATAAATGCAATTTCTGACCAATGCATCTTTTAAAGAGCTAATTTTGTAGAATGTGTTTTTAAGGAACTGACATCTTAGACTATATAACATATTGATCTAATGAATTAAATTGAAGGAATCCATAACTGCCTTGCTCTCTGAGCACCTGCACTGAAACCCACAACCCCACTGCAACTCAACACTTTGCAAATGGCGAGCTGTAAATCGAGGGAGGAAGTGATGAATTCTTAAAAAAGCAAAGTATAAGCAAGTTTTCTCCCTTATTTTAAAGAACAGGGGCGAGGGAGGAAAAGCAATCATGTAATGAGCTGCATCAGTGAAACAAAGTCTGATCATCATCAGATTTTGCTGGTGGTCGCGCAATGAGCTTCTCGGACCACAGACAGACAGGATCCACACGGCAGCCTACGGCAGATTGGCCGGATTACGAAATGACTTATACGATGCTAATGTGCCCCATTACGAAGTGAACTAGACGTTTACATCGGTAAATATGAACTGGATGAAAGGGACGTTTAAGGAGCAGGTCGACAGAACCTCGACTTCAGCGCCCGGGGCTTCGCGCAGAGCCGAGGTGTCGGCGGCGCAGTCGGTGCCTCGCGTTGCTCTGGACAGACAGTCAAAGAAATGGAGACCCTCGGGAGAGGATCAACATTTGTACCACCTCACAGTCTCTCACCTGCGCTGACAGGACGGCGAGAGAACGACGTCCAGAGACCGGAGTGAGAAAATCAACCTGTGCCATTAAAAGCGAGGTGGGACCGGATCGGGACCTTTGGAAAGTGGAGAGGACATGTTGTCACCTGCCTGGTGGGAGGACCTGCCCTTTGATACACAGGAGGACGAGAGAGGGGGACGGACGAGGTCGTTGAATTCACAGCAGAGAAACAAAGAAAACAACTTTACTTCTCCAGCTGCTTCTGCTCTGGAACGCCTGGATTTGATCTGACAAGTTTTTCATAGAAATTACACAAAATCCCAATTAAGGGTGTTAGGGTGATACTGACAAACACCAAAATAGTTCCTAATTATTTTATTTTGAAAATCACACAATGCACTGCTCCCACACAGCAAAGTGAACACTTCCTTGTGTGTCTGCATATGAACGTTTTCCATGATGCTGTAATAATAATAGATAATAATCCAGTTGATAATACATTTGTAAAACTTGTTTTGTAATTCCATTTCTATGGATCAGAAACCTTATACTCTTCAACTGGTTTCATCCCAGGCTGCTCCAATAGCTGTCTCGTAAAACCTCCACAGACTGTCTGAATGAGATCCTGTAAGACATGGAATCGGGGAAACTCAGGTTCTAATCGCTACAGACTAAAATACAAAGATATCTTGGACGAAACTGCAGGGCGAGACGCCCGACACATTCCATCAGCCTCCATCAACACTGGAGCTCTGTAGTTGACCTCAGATCACAGTCTAGATTGAAATATCTCAGCGCTCCAAGCTCCAAAAAAAAAAAAAGGTGGTGCAACGAGGGCGAGCATCGGCGAGGCCAAGGCCCGCGAGCCGCTCCAACCATATGCCAGACTCCGCCCACACTTCCCAGCAGGCTCTGCCCCTCTCGTTGCGGACCAGTCGGCCGAGCGCTGCCAACGTTTCACTGGCAGAGTCTCCAGCGAGGCACGAGTCCAGTCGGCGCAACGGTCTAACGCCTCGGCTGCACGCGGGAGGCGGTCGCCCTCTTCGTTCTGCCGGCGCTGGAGAGCAGGGACGGATTAACCGGCATCTCTCCCGTCATCGTGGCGGAGGCATAATATCATGAAGTGCTTAAGATTAAAGTGCTTACATCATGCACACAATTAGAGCAGCCTATTACATGATATTATTCCTAATCACCATGTGAACCTGTCGTCCATGAACAATGTTTACAACCTCACCGGCGCTCGCAGGATTTAACTGCTCCCCCCCGCCCCCCTCTCTTACTCTCTCTCTCTCCCTCTCAAGCGCTTTGTCATTAATAATCCATTCCAGGTTCTCACGCTGAGCGTGAGCTGCATATGAAGTCAATATGGAGCTCGGCGAGAATCGTCACGTCAGAAATACAGCGGCTCTCACAAACGTCCAGCGGAGACGAGCGGTGAGTTGAGGCGCAGAGGGCCGGCGCGCGAGCGCTTTACCCCGCGTTCTTATCTGTTGGCAGCGCAGAGCCGAGGCGCTCGCTGCTGCCGCATGGCGCCCGGATACGCAGCGAGACGCAGGCGCACCTGCTGTATCTGCGCACATCGCCGAGGGTTTAATGCTCGGCTCGGCACGAGCACTTCAGAGGAGCCGGTGGTGACGAATCAGAGGCTCAAAGCCAGTTTGCTACATTAGATCGTAAACAACAGGTTGTTGTGAACAGGACGATTCCATCTGAACGTGGAGCTGCTTCACAGAATGAAATACAGGAGACCGGGGCTGTACAGGGGCAACATACGGCTCAATCTGATCTCATGTGGGCCGGAACAACTTCCCTTTGGTTTAGTGCATGAAAGTAAAAATATAGAAAATACTTTAAACGGATACAAATGATAATGTGTCTTCTGAATATAACCAACATAAACCAAGTACACAGTTTTTTTTACACTTTTTGCAAAATCAAGCCCTTGGGCAAGGTAACACCCTCTGCTGGGCCGCTCCAGGCCCGCGGGCTGTAGGTTCGACTCCCCTGCACGAGACAGTGTGAGACAATGAGCTGAATTGGCAGCTGCAAGCCGGAGGAAGAAGATCAATAAGACTGGTTGGATTCAAACATGATGTGAAATCAATGTACTTCAAACTGAATAGTGGGTAGTAGTAAGTAATAGTAGTAGAAATAGTTCATCCAAATACAGCATTGCTCTTGAGCAAGGCATTCAATTGGAAGAGGTTCAACTGCAGACAAAACGGAGATAACGCCTCATAAGGAGATCCATATCATTTCCTGTTTACATTTGTAAATTGCTTTAAGTTTCCTGAACGAATGTAGAACGAGGATCAGACTGTTCTCTAACACAAACGTCCCCGGGCTGTCAAACTAAAGTAGGTGCTGAAATGAAAGCGAATAAACACATGTGAAAGCAGGTAGGTCTGTGACTACCTGTTGCCAAGCGTCTCTTCCAAAAAGCAGAGCCGCCATGTCTCCAGGAGCCGAGAGGATTATTTCCACTGCGCACATCTGAAACAGCCGCCTCTCCACGACACACTGAATATCAAACTCCTGCGCTGCAGCTGCAGGAGTTTGTAATAAACCAAATCTCTGGCTGAATTATCACAGGCTGCAAGTCTGGGTTGTAAAGGAGGTTTTAGCTTCTGTGAGCTGCTGAGAGGAGACGCTACCTGCTCGCACACATCGTTCAGAGAGGATTACCAAGACATGGATGAACAAAGTCGTGACGCCGGGGAGGAAACGAGTGGCATTCAGAAAGGACAGAAATGTCCGAACCACTAACCTCTATTTCTTTCCTACTTAAGATTTTTTGACCCTGATGGAAAATGTCACAAGAAGGTTGTGTACAAGACGCCATGTGCCATTATGAGAAATAACTTCATACACATGATTCTGTTCAAAGTAAAACTACATGACTGCACTACCATAGTAACACGACTATCCATAGTAACATGAATGATTTGCATTTAAATAAATTACATTTAAGTGGAGACATTTATGTGCACTGCAAAAATTGTGGGACTGAAATATTACTGCTCCACTGCAGCTATAGGTTTCCCTACATGCTCAGAAGGGTGAGGGTGAGGTGATGGATACAGCATAAACTTCACCACTAGATGTCACCAAATCCAACACACTGCACCTTTAAATGCTGCAGCCATGATGGGGGCATTTTCTCTTTTCCTTCATAGAAGATGCTGTGGTCTTTTCTTTGTGGAAGCAGATAAGTTAAGAAGCTTCTCTCCTTATCAATTGGAGAATTCAAACTATTCTTCTATGATGGAGTCTGAAATATTTCCCGGTGACTTCGACCCAGATGAAAGGTTCCAAACCAAAATGAATTTTTGGGGACAAAGGCAACAGCAAAGAAACGAGAGAGAGAACCAGTCTCACATGGACCTGTCTTACACTCAGGGCCTGATGAGACCACCCATTGGTTTCAGTGGAGTGGTTTAATGGCAAATTGTGAGCGAGTCGCCATTTTACAGAACGCTAACTCCTCCAGGTCATTCAGAAACAGGCAAAGAGGCGGAGCGCGCGGAGCTGTGGGTGGAGCCACCACTTCATCTGCGGTACGAGGCGGGTCGGCTCAGGTGTCAGTCAAGAGGCCACACCCTTAATTATGAGCAATTTCAAACGTCGATCAAATAAAAATGAGCAATTTAGAAAAAAATCCGCCCCCCCCCGTACAGTTGTCATGGGAAACCGTGTGACTGACTGAGACCAAACCCGTCGTTGGTACCAGGCTTTAAACATGTTTAATTGACATCTAAGCTGGGACATTCTAACATGAGAGTCTATGGGGGCTGCACGTGTTTTCACTTCCCGCTGTGCATCATCCATCTGCACCGGAGGCTGCCCCTCGTTTGCACTACGTAAGTGTCAAGCTGTAAACTCTGCACCAGCATCCTGGTGGACACACGCAGGTATAACAACGCATCAGGCTGGTGAGGAACTGAACGAGCTCATGTGACTGACAGTGGATGTGTAACAGCCTGTCAGAGTCTGAAGTTGTCTACGGGTGATGGCGAGACAGCGAGCCTGGTAATAGCAGATCCGAGGGAATTCAGGCGAGGACGGGGGTAAACAGACTCAAAGCGCCAACACTCCGCCACAGACTGCGCAGCTTGGCGCCGGGCCCCGGTGTTTACGGTGGGGGAATAGTCTGAATGTGGTTTGAAAGGGAGCCCGTCCACGACGTGGCAACAATGTGTGTCCCGGACTAGCGGCTAAAGCCTGGCACCTCCCACCCAATGATTTCACTCGGAGCCTGTGATGCGCCGACAGAGAGGACGTAAAAGGCATTTCCACGCCAAACCTCTCGATTGCTCGCCGTCCTCGCAAGCATAATGAACAGATTACCGTTTGTACCCTTGTCGTATCGGCGACGTGAGCCTGCTGGCGCCTAAAGGGGGGGGGGGTGTTTCCCCGGCGCCTGTCCTCTCGACAGCGAGGCCCGAGCAAAAAACTAGTTTGGTCGTGCAGCCGCAGGAAATAAAACAACTTGCTAATTAGTGGAGCGATGGAGCGAGGCAGACACTATCGCACCGGGTGGGTGTCCAGGGAGATGGAGGGCTTTAAATGCCAAAGCGTCTGTAGCGCGACGCCCTCAGGCCAAAGTCCTGCGGACATTGCAAGTCGACGCCCAATTTACCAATTTGCTCTTCTCCCTCTGCCCTGACTCGGGTTAATAAAATGCTAAGCACCTCGATATCCGTGACGGAGCTCTGCTAAGCACCTCCCCTCTGGTGGAGTCAGCTCCTCCCGTCCCGTTTCCTCTCGCACAGAGAGAAAGAGCCAGTAACTCCTGCCTCTGCTTAATCACCAGGATTGCTTATTAAGAGAAAGCTCTTGGGTGCCCCCTAAATTGGGGAGAGGACGGTCTCACCAGTGCGATAACTGCAGATTTATGTCAGAATGAGGTGTAAATAGCTGCACTGGTTCTTCCCCCTTCTTTAATTAAGCCAGCGCCTTCCACAGGGCCCTTCATCGCGTGAAGCGAGTCTGACCCTCCGCGGGGCAGATGTTAGCTTACCAAGCAACTCTGTCATGTGGGGGATGGCGCCAGAGTGGCCCCTCGCAGAATTGGCTAAAAAGCATCGCTGACAGCTCATAAAGCTGCGTAATTGTGGATTTGAGTGTTTCTGGTATGAGAGTATTGAGAGTTTTTGAACTCATAATCCAGCTCCGACGAGAAGTCAAACAAAATGATACATGGCAGCAGACGTCAAATTACTTCTGTGTGAGGATCGAGCGGGAAAATGTAGTTACGGCTGCCGACGCTGTGCTTTAAAGACACTTCCATCTGTTCTATTTTTGATCTTCCAGGTCCCAACAAAACTTTACACCCTCTCAGCTGCCGTCTGTGCAGACAACTACACCTGAGCTGGGCAACGGAGAGACGCTGTTATGTGGTGCGTGAGCGGTACTCGTGTTCTCGTCCAACGTTGGATTTCCATCAGCGATAGCCTTGATATCGATCCGCAGTTCGCTCGCCGCTGCCGCTCAGCGTGGGGGCCAGACACAACAGATGTCCGGGTTTGGGAGCCGTCACTCAACGTAATCTAGGAGTCTTTGTGGAGGGCCGTCGGGCGACGGCCTCACATTTCCCCCCTCAAACAAGGAAAGATGACAGGGCGGACATGAAAGCTGTCTGAGAGGAGTGGAGGGCTTCAGAGGCCAAACGGGCAACATCAGATTTCTGCCCCAGCAACGTTCACTTCCAATGTTG
This sequence comes from Chascanopsetta lugubris, assembly GCA_016785325.1. Classification (NCBI taxonomy): domain Eukaryota; kingdom Metazoa; phylum Chordata; class Actinopteri; order Pleuronectiformes; family Bothidae; genus Chascanopsetta; species Chascanopsetta lugubris. The sequence goes on along the minus strand of JAFBJT010023862.1, from coordinate 102,231 downwards.
CACCTGCTTCCTGTGCGGTGATGGAATCACTGGCGCAATGAGACAGATTCAGGAAGTCTCTCGTCTGATCTCAGGTCAGAGCCTGCTCTGCTTTGAGAAGCTGGATTACCCCATCGAGAGCTGTTTGTCCGTTTACTTGTACACAGGTTTCACACCCATGTCTTAGATCATATACATAATCAGATACTCGGCCATGCTACATACATCATTGATCATTGATGCCAGTCATCTTTGATCTTCTCTAGAGACGCATGTAAAAAGCATCCCTGTAAAAAGTGTCCTTGCATGCGTTGACAAAGAGAAATGTAAAAAGTAACCTATGCAACGTAGTCATCATTCTCTTGCTGCTCGTTTGCGTTGAACGTGACACTTGATCCGATGTTTGAAGTGCACTCTTCACTTCCAGCATTTAGACCTGATCCCCGATATGTGGCTGACATAAGACATCTCTCTGAATGCTGCTGCAGATAATGAGGATTCGTCAACGTTGCCATGACAGCGAATCAACACTGCTCACCTGAGACCACGAGCGGTACAATCGCTGTTATTGCACATTTGACTGCAAGAGGCTCGTCTGTATAAGGAAAGTGTGATTTTTCACATCCTTGTGTTTTCCTTTTTGTGTGTGTGTGTGTGTGTGTGTGTGTGTGTGTTCACACCAGCACAGTGGTTCACATGGGTTTGGCCCTACAGAGTAGCGTGCATCTTAAAATAGATGTGAACAGTCATCTGAAACAGTAAGATGTGAGCTGCAGTTCAGAATTTATGAAAGCCTGTGGTGTGGATGTAGATACAGACGCAAATAGAAACAGACAGTGAGGCAGCGCACGCATGCAGAGGCCCAGCGTGCGCGTGCACACACACACACACACACACACACACACACACACAGCACAAAAAATGGTATTTATCTCGCTGATAAAGAACCGGAGGTGCTGCTGCTTTGAAATGCTAAGAAGAGGAGCCTGTGCCACAGTGGTGGGAGCATCTGACCCCCTGCCATGGATAAAAATGAGGGATGGGATTAGTGGGATTGCTGCGTTCAGAATACTCCCACTTATCTACCGCAATTAACATTAAAAGGGCCCAACACACAAATGAATTCACGAGTGCCTGTAAATATGAGTGCAACACTCTGGGCTCTGTGAGCTCATCTGTGTCGACCCGTGTGTGTGTGTCTGTGTGTGTGTGTGTGTGCGTATGTGTGTGTGCGTGTGTGTGTGTGTGTGTGTGTGTGTGTGTGTGTGTGCTCGCCATCTTTTAACCACGTCCCGGGGAGGAAGGTGGATATTGTGAAGCTCAGAGTTGGAGCAGGAGGGAAATCTGCACCAGAGTTTCAAAAGATCAATTAGAAGTCAACAGATGTCTCCGGCTGCATCTGTGTGTATTTCCACCGTCGCGCACAGAGGTGGATAATGTCAAGAGGGCTGATTTCAAAACTATAATTTTCCATGAGTGATGAAGAGTGAAATGCAACAAAAGCCCCTCGCCCACCCCCCAGCGTCACCACACAGGTGACTTGGGGCCCAGGGAGTGAGAGGAAAGGGGGTTAAAGTGTGTCCATGGGGGGATGTCCATATATGGTCGGTTGCTATGGTGAAAAGAAAACCTTCAGATCCAGAGAGCGCTTAAGCGCGCGATGCTTTATTTCGGGGTGACCTCCAGTCAATAGAGGCTAAATCTGAGCTATGAGACACGATTCCATCCTTGACGTATATTCAATAATGACTTTCTGGGAATTCATTGTTTCATCCACATTTTGTTGGCAGAGACCACCAGTGAAACATGGCTTTGTTTCCCTAAATGAAACATTAGCTCCTCCTCTAATGAATCCTCTCTAGTATATGTGCAAAACAGCAATCGCCATGTTTCCATGCTCGCTTTCTTCTCCACCTTCCCTGGCAAAAAAAAGGGGGAAGATGTTTCTTTTTCCTTCCAAATACTGAGAATAAAAAAAAGTCAACACAAAAGCCTGTGGGGAGCGGGAGTCAAGGAAGCCCTGTTATCTTGTTATGGCAGTGTAAACGGAGAGGCAACACTGAAACACCTTGATGGAGCCCAGATAGACGAGTCGCACGATCGCACAGCAACAACATCACACAGATGCAGCTGATGTTGTCTGCATTCCAACTCCTCTCCGAACTTCCCCCTTTCACAAAACTTTTCTCCCTGGGAGTGAAGGCGTCCTCCTGTTAGTGCGTTTGAAGCGGGAACGTTCGTTTCCATTCACACTGAGAAACAGGTCAACACAACCACCTGATGGTGGGAATGGGGGCGATGGCGTGCGACAGAGGAGATAAGAAGAAGTGAGCGAAGGCAAGATCCCTTTGACGCGATGCTCGACCAATCACGAACCAGACTCAGTTGTGATTCAGGATGTTATCGCAACCTGGCCTGTGTCCCATCCACTACCATGGAGGAGGGGGGATTTACTAATGCTCATAGACTGATGAGGCGTAGCTTCACCTGCTGGTTTCTGCAAAGTGCTTTTGAAGCTAATTGTGGGCGAGTCACTCGTCGCCATCTTGCTGATGCCTAACTCCTCCTACTTCCTGCTTCATCCAAAAATGGGCAAAGAGGTGTCACTATAATAATAAGCAACTGAGAATAAAGTCTACAGGGATTGGCTCCCTTTTGGAGCCCGCCTCAAGTGGCCACCCTGTGAACTGCAAGTGTTTTGAAGAATTGACATGCATTTGTTTTCACATAAAGACAGTTACACATGCAGTCGTAGAAATGACAATTACACGCACATTAAGGCTCCTGAACCTCAGACGTGTTAAGAGACAAACATTATTACAGCACAGTCGCACTTTCCCCACAAAAACTGTTTGGATTCGACTTTCGCTTGGTGACAAACTGTTACAGCGACAGAAAGTGACCTCATCCTGCTCATCTGTTGTCAGCACTCCGGCTCATTACCCGCCTTGGCTTGACTGTGTTGACACGTTAATGAAAATAACAGATGTTTGTTCCTTGCTTTACACACTCCTGCTTTGATTCAGCACAAATGCAGCGCGCCGCTTGTTTTTGCCAAGTCTGATCATATAATATCTTATAATCCTTCCTGCTTAGCTGCTTCTCTGCGCATTTATTAAGCAATACAACAACATCGCTCTGTCTGAGATAAGATGAGATGAAGTCTGCTTCTTTGTGCACGGAGTCTGCGTCTTGCGCCTCATTTACATTTGAACATACAATAGAGAGAGGTTACATCATATCCTACTCAAAAACACCAGACACTGTGGTTTGCATTCATGCTCCTGTGCTAGTTTATATGTCAAATTGGTAAGTACCATGCCAGGCCTCTAGTTGGCGTTGTCAGGATTTCTCCACCACTCTTCAATCTGTTCATTTCTCATTTCCACCTCATGCCCCAACGACCCTCTAACAATTATGATGTCATTTAGTGAATATTTAAAACTCCTCATACTGAAGTGACTGCAACACAAAAAAGGAGGCATTTGCATATTTAGTGCAGGAGCAAATATAAAAAACAGACCAATAGTTGTGTTTCGGGGGGAGTGCATCTCACCTCCGCAGGGCCCGGTGGTGGAGGCGCCACGTGCACACGACAGCGAGCATATGTGATTCGCGGCTCAGATCACATGGTTTGTCACCGTGAAGAACTGTGAGTTCGGAGGCGAGAGGGAGAAAGTTACAGCTCGTCGAGTGTCGCTCTGACGAGGGAGCTGCCACATCTTTGAGACCGAGTAGAAAAGGTCATTTCCTTTGATTTCGGAGGACGTGGAAACATCCGATTGACCCCTGCAGGATTCTTCTGCACCTTGACTGCACCTGGAGTAGTGCATGGGTTTTAGGCGCATGGCCCCCAGGTGCAAATTATGGCCCCTAAATGAGCCACGGTTAATACTTGGTCTTTAAAGGTGCAGTGTGTAAACTGTGTGTGAATTTAGTAGAACTGAAGTGAATCTTTCACAACAGAATTTCCAGGAGCTTCCTGAAACACTCTCTGGGATACTTAGAAATTCATTAGGTAAATGTGGCGCGTGCACGCACACATGCACGCACGCCCGCACGCACATGCACGCACACACACACACACACACACACACACACACACACACACACACACGAGGAAGGCTGGAAGTTACCTCACTCTCTCCTCCACCGACTGTGAACCATGCTGGGCCACAACGTGCCCAGAACAGGAAGTGTGGGTTTTTCTGCCAACACCTGTTTAATGGACTTCTCTGGGGCCTGGTTCTGGGCTGCCTGACAAGTCTGTGTTTGTCTTGGCACTTGAAGACCCTGGAAGAGCCGAGCCTTTCGGAGGAAATAAGGAAGCGATAGAAATTCAGACAGTGCTCGACGCTCATGCAAACTTTATGACGGGTTCGGTCCGAGCGAATAGGATGAGAGCCTCCTGTGACTGCAGCGCGTATAACCTTCATACAGTCTGAGGGTCCGACAGCTCGCTGCTGCGTTACACAACATTCCACCTATCCTCTCTGCAGTGGTCGTGTTTCAGACGAACGTATCGGGCTACAAACGGAAAGCCTGCGATGCCGCGGGCTTCGGATTAGGGCAACATGAGAGGAAGGTGAGAGATTTGGAGGTTACACCTGCAAACAACCTGCAGGACGAGCGGACTGTTTGTCTCATAACTCTTTCAGTCATGTTTAATTTCTTCGTGGATTGAACCATACTGCACCCAGGCTCTGTTTACCTTTGGATACACACAAAAGATAAAAACAGGAAAACAGACCGAACAAAAGCCTCTAAGGTTTGGACCGAGCTTCTCATCATCTCAGCACAGGGGTATCAAGCATATTATTTAAAATACACATATTTTCCCTGCAAAATATATATGCACACTTATTTTTAAATGAAGGTGTGGGCTACTTTGCTCCATATGTCACAGCAGATGTTTGACAAAACATTATGAACGACCTCCAACATGAACAGCTTGCTTGCTACTATGTTTGTTTCTGCAAAATTGCAAAAAATCTCTAATTGCTAGACTTTGCTGTGTCGTCTCGCGGGCCGGATTGGACACTGGTGGGCCGCTTTGGGCCCGCGGGCCTTATGTTTGACACCCCTTATGAAGAGGCTTGTGCTGTGAGCGACACTCGTGTTCACTGATCATTCTTTAAGTTGAATGATTTGTTTCCTCGTGGAAGAAAAAGAGCAGCTGTGTGAGCGACCGGCTCAAAGGTTTGGTTTTGTGCCCAGAGCCATCAAGCCTAAAGACTGTGTCCTGACAGTTGAAAGTATAATACATAATAACATCTAATACATTTTGTCATCATTTCTCCCATCAGGTCAGACTTAACTGACAAATCAGAGCAGCATGAGCTGGTTAAATAAGAAGTGATGAGTTCATCCTCATTGAACTCGTGTCTCTGGATGACGTCAACAGTGGCTCTATTTATAAAAGAGAGCATTTTCCTGCCAAACACAATCCTGAACTTAGAGTACAGTGTTTTGTTTGCCTCCTTAACTTCAAATTGAAAATTATTTTCCAGCGCTGATAAGACTAATTAATTAAATCACATCAAATAAACAACTCAATTCCCTGGAGCACACATTGAGGCCATGCGCGGGAAATCCTGCCTGTCGGGGAACGGCGTAGAAACAACAATGCCAGATATCACTAATCAAAGACAACAACAGCGAGTGGTGCTGCAGGAACTTGTGAAATACTAATGCAACAATTTCAATAAAGCTTTGATTTGGTTTGTTCGGTCGAGGATGAAAGAAAAGATCAGTCCTCTGAAGTTAAACTGTTCTTCTGAGCGAGTCGTCGGTTCTTCAGCGCTGGTTCATTTGCCTCCGCGCTCCTGAAAGTGACCTTTCCCTCGAGTCAGCGCGCGGGTGTGAGGGGCCGCTCGTCTTTCTAATCTGCCCCTGCGCGGCGGGAAAAACGGGGAGAGAGGCAGGATAAACAAGTTCAGCAGACAGGATGTCAGAGACGCAGCCCCGAGAACAAGCCGCTGTCTCTCCCCTCTCATCTCCTCGAACCCTCACGCTGACAACATGAGTGTTACAGTACGAGATGAGACATATTGCTGCTGACAGCGCACGCTTTCTCACGGAATGTCAGCCTGTTGAGAGGCGGTGAATCCAGTGTGTGTGTGTGTGTGTGTGTGAAGAGGTCGAGTTAAAAACGCTTTGTTTGTCTGAAAAGCTCTAATCAGGATCTGCTTATAGGAGAAAGGTCAGATTTGTGTTACACTATGTTAGAGGGAGCACCTGCACACACACACACACACACACACACACACACACACACACACACACACACACACACCTTCACTATCCTGCACCAGTCTGAATCACTCCAACATGAGGCAGCAAAGGCAGATGGTAGTTGCATAATATTAGAATAGAAATATAAGATGAACAAGGAATCATCACCAAAGGTCATGCTTATAATATCTTGTTGACAAATATTAATTTATGGAGGCTGCCATTTGTACAGTAGCCCAGAATGGACAAACGAAGCACATCGTTAAAATCACTGAAGGCGACCACAGATATCCAAACATCAAAGCCACGAAATCACTCAGTCCTGCAGCATGTACCTTTACGTGCACTCTCGAAAGTTTCTCAGACTCCGGACTGGACCATTTGCTCAGGTGAGGACAGGGGTGCTACAATCAAGGACTAAATCTCCAAAAACAAACCATTTATATGGACTATAAATATACATGCACAAATCTGTTAGAATCTCAAAGTCAAATCTTAACAGCACCTTTGAACTTACTGCCACACGTTATTTACCAGGAAAAGGTTTGTGCCTGAACAAAGCGCGACGCTGAAGACTTTAAAGAATAAAACTTTGTTTGAGCTCGATGATTAAATCTTTCACGTCTTCTACTGTAAAATGTCCCGTGTTGAATTGACTTGACGATATAACTCACTGCACCATCCATCACACGCATGTACCACACAGCACTTTCCACATGAGTGAATAATACATATGAGTCAGGCACTGACGACATCATTATGTAAGTGTTTCAATCAGATTTCAACATGTACATAATGGAGAACCTCTGTGACTTTAAGGGGGAAAAACATATTGTAGCTTTAGTGGAACCATAAAAAAAAAAAAACACTTTTTACAGCTTTTATCGCTTTATCATTATCGCTTTTGAATGATGCAGCTTTGATGAAAACAGAACAAAGAAAAACATATCCACATGCGGCTCTGCCCTGTTTGAATATCTGCTCGGTTGCCTCATTTAGATTTGATTGGCTCTGAAACGTATCGGCCTGCCGCCACTCAGGTTTCAGCATTCATCAGCATTTCCTGCTCGCAAATTGATGGCACATTTACAGACATCAAGTGCTGGCATTGGAAAGTGTGAGAGCGTCGCGCGCACACACACACACACACACACACACACACACACACACACACACACACACGTGCACGTGTTTTAAATGTGACATGAATGATAGAATTCTACCTCGTCAGGTGCTTCTTCTGTTGAATGCCCAGTGCAGTGATATTACTTCAGTGTAAACAGAGCAGGTCCTGTCCACAGACATCTGAACCAATCACAGAGCAGACACAGCACAAGCGTGGATCATGTGGTAAATGAGGTGAGGAGCAGCAGCACCGACCCTGTAGCAGGCCCGGTCAGAATGTCTGGCCCTGGTGCAGACCCAAGCTTGAAGGTGCTGAGAGTCTCCACTGACACTAAAGGTGCAGTGTGTACAATTTCTGTTCTTCCACGAACCCTTACATGAGCCCGTTCAAGTCCATCTGCATCCGGAGCGGGTCCTCTCCACCGGGACCGCCGTGTTTTTGCAGCAGCCCAGACTGGATGTACTAAACATCTTTGAGAGCCGAAGTCCACCAGAGGTTCTCCTCCATGCTCAGAAGGGTGAGGGTGAGGTGATGAATACAACTTCACCTCTAGATGTCAGCAAATCTGACCCACTGCACCTTTAAATGTTGCTTATTCCGGGTTTCGATGATCTGAGTCGTGGGCTGTAGAGCTGTTCTGTGCGTGGGAGATGGGAGCCAGTTAGAGCAGTCTGAGCTTGTCCGTGAGAGAGCAGGGGCTCTACAGAGCATCTCAGGGCCAGAATGAAAACAAGCACTGGAGTGGTGGACAGAAAGAGGAGACTGTCAGTCTGTGCTCGTCATATCAATTGAGGTGTATGACCCCGAGTAAAAGGTTAAAGTTTCCTCTGACCACAAATGATTCACAGAAAGTACAAAAAGCATTGAACCTCTGTCTCAAATGATGGCAAAGGATTCAAACAGCTCCAGTTCTCCTTCATTCCCCTACGTTTGGAAACTCTTGCGCCAGAATGGATTCTTTCAAGCGCAGCGAGTTTCTCAGTCATGTTGTTGTTCGACGGGGAGACTTTGTCCTCAAGCCTTTTCAGAACATACACATCAGGCAAGAATAATGTCCTGGGCTTTCCGGGTCCGAGTCCGAGCCGCGCTCTCCTGACGCCGGCGGACACTCCGTCACCATCAGCCCGTCTGAGGTGTGGCCCTGTTTCTAAAGGCCAGTCTGAGCCCAACTGGAGGGGAAGGGGAAATCTCATATGATGGCGGATCTGTGCCGAAGTTCAGCGAGTGCCAGCTTATTGCTATAGAAAAGGTCACTGGGCTGGAAGCGGAATGAAAAGTCTTTACTAAAGGAATGTGTGTGTGTGTGTGTGTGTGTGTGTATCATCCTCCTTTGGCTGTGACCCTGGGACGAAGGCCGCAACCCGAGCTCACCGCTCATATGAAGCTGCCACGCCCTCCAGCTGCCGCCTCTCCAGCTCCTCTGCTCGGTGTCCGTTACCTCGGGCGCAGCAGGAAGCAGACGCCCGGCCTCGAGACGCACCAGCGTAAAATCAATTACCAGAGAGATGAAAATCTCAGATTGCGCGGCCTAATGATAATTGCCCAGAATTCACAATGATCCGACTTACGATACAAACCACTATTGGCATTGTGACGGCCCGCTGGCAGCCGGACTCGCTGGGATATCAATGGTAATTATTCCATGTTGATCTCGAGCCATGTTGCTGCCGGGGGTCAACAGAAACCAATTAGACTCTATGGTAAGCGGCAGGGGTCATATTTCACTGATGTGTGTGTGTGTGTGTGTGATTTGTGATGAGCGGAATACAGTGGAGAGGAAATGGTTCTGTGGGATTCTAACCGCCACCTTTCATTGAAGCGCTCTTATCACGTCCGCTGGCGGGGACACGGGTGGCGGAGCGCGACAAACCGCCGCTAATTCAATAACGGTTCCTGGTAAAAGCCTGTCGATAATAATAACAATTATGTCAAGTCATGTCATTTCCCACCGCTTATCCAGAGGTCTGCGTCAGGTGGTATTTCTACCAGGACGCACCGGCCTCAGGGCATCAGTGTGGTGGCACCGCAGCAGGGTCCGAGTGGGATTTGAACTAGTGACCTTTGCTTCCTGCTCTTACCACTGAGCCACTGCCGTCCCTTCTACAGTAATAATGATCAAAAATGTAAAGTCTGCTTCCAACATCCCACCCTTCCAGATCAACTCCAACCCCTCAATGTACCAGCCAATCACACGAGTCAGCGTTTTCCTCCCCAAAAGCGCCGTGTGGGGCGGAATAATGGGACCTATGAATAAAACACATTAGCCACAAAACATACTGAATAATTCACATTTCAGAGCCTCCACCCTCCACCACGCCGGAGATATTGGTTCTACAGTTTGCTTTGCACTGTGTCCTCCGAGTCCCCCCCCCCCCCCCCCCCCCCCCCCCCCCCCCCCCCCCCCCCCCCCCCCCCCCCCCCCCCTCACCCCCCTCATCACCCCCCTCACCCCCCTCACCCCCACTCGCGCCTTCTCTTGATCATTTACTCGCTGTCTTTGTCATCTGTGTTTTGTTAATCCCTCTCCGACTTTCTGCCGACGCCTCTCGTCTATTTATATCCCTCAAACCTACGACTTTTCCCTGGAACGTCTCGCAGGTTTATCTGAAGAAGTCTTGAAGCTGTCGGCGCGAGGAGTGCGCGTCTCCGTCTGAGGGAATCTTTGATGACTCGCCATCGTGCGACGGACCCGAAATGGACTCGTCACTTAGCGTTAATCGGAGGCGACCAGCTGCGAGTTTCAAAGCGGGAGGGACCCGGGGAAAAGGAGCCGGCGTGGGTTTGATCATTAAATGCTTGACCTAATGCGCGTCTCGTGCTCCCTCTCCCTTTCTGCTCCACCAGGAATGCGTGATTTCTATGATTACCACGTAATTTGCAGAATCAACAGCATCAGAGCGAAGCTTCAAAGTGCAAAGCCACTCAAACCAATCACAGCTTTTTTTCATAGTGCCGTTTAAATTTTTTAATTCCTCTCATCCCACAAAACAGCACTTCTGAGCCATCAGGACTTTTACCAGCGTGCTACAACGCGCAGCCTTTTCATCAACGAGTCAATCACAGCCGAGCGATTCAACAAGGCCCGCACTCAATTAAACACAGACCGAGCTAATTGGTTCATTATTGTGAAAAGCCTCATCAGAATTGAAGTGTTCTGGTCATAACACAGCATTAAGCAAAGCGCATGTTTTAAAGTGGTTAAATGTTTTCATTCATTCAAACAGAAGAAATAATGATTTGACTTCACAAAAACAGCCATGAAGGTGCAGCTTTGCTGTGTCCACAGCCTCGATGCGCTCGAAGCCTCGGACACAACATTAGGCCGAGGCCTGAGCGACTTTCAACGACAGACCAAACCTTCGGCAACGCAGACTGTTTCAAAACAACAACAACAACAACAATAACTCCAGAGGTGATGGTGGAGTCGTCCTCTGAGGAGTCTGAATGAGAAGATTCAAAGGTCCATGTGAAGGATTGTGTGGCATCTCTAAAACATATGGTTTCAAGGCTTCAAGTGTAACAACTCTGACGGTGTTCAGGTGATTTACCATTATACAAATATTTGTATAAATATTTCAGATTCAATCTGATTTATCTGTTCATTGAAATCTTAGACATTGATCATGTAAAAGGGTGTTGAGTAATATTTACATTTTTAAAAGGTTCTTTATTCATAAAAGTTATTTGATGAGTATTCTGACGAGTGACTTTGGTTGCATTGTTTCTCCGTGAAGATGCTTCGTACGGATCGACTGTAAAAGCGACAGCGGATCTCAGGTCAAAATAAGAAGAAAGTCCCGTGATTCATCGTATTAATTCTGTGCTTTCAAATCAATGAACTCTGACACTCAATGTCATGACAGTAGAAATACTGGGCTGAGTGAGGAACTGATTCCCACTGAAACTCAGCGCACGGGTGCCCACCAGTCCTTGTGTGTATTTCTGCACCTGAATCGTGCTCCACTTATGTGCTCACGCATACTGAGCTTTGTATTTTTAGTCCACCTGTGCACCATTTGCATTTGTAGGCCACTTGCTCATTGGGACGTCTTCTCGCTTTGAAACTCACAGCGAAGCGAGGCTGCTGTGATTCTGTGGGAGCCAGACGTGCTTTTTTTCCCAATGTTTATGTCACAAATATAGATTTAAAATAACTAGAGTAAACACACACACGCACCTGCACAAAAAGCAGATCTCTGAACTGCAGAGCGTGACGACAATGGGCACAGTTCTTCATCTGCAGCCACAATTTCAGCTTCAAAAGCTGATAAATGACATATGGTCAAACATTTTCTCCCGACCTCGAAATTACGAAACCACCACAACTGTTTCAAAGCATTCAAAACAACTTTTCGCAACTGGAAATGCTAATGTCATGAACTGCCAGGCGCCAAAGCACCACACACAAATGCTAAAATGGCAAAAACCCATTTAGAAATCTGGTTTATCTGTTTAAACAACGGCGACCTCTAGCAGTAGCCTGCAGTACTGCAGCGGAAGATCCTCACTGCAGTGGGGGATTCTCTTCGGCAAACAAGCTGTTTGAATGTAAAATGTGTTTCGCTTGCAGATCTGCACGTTTGCGTCGACCCATTCCAGCCTTTTACAATGCGCGTGGCACGAATAAGGGGGCGGAGCTTCTGTTCTACTCGCGCGGCGTGTCGGAGGACTCACCAGTGCGCAGTACGTCTCCGGGGGGTCTCCGCAGGTGATGTTGGGCGGATCCAGCGTGACCTTCAGGTACTGGGTCATGTCGGTAGCCTCCGGCTGGCAGGCCATGTAGTCCCAGGTCAGGCCCTCGTCGGTGTAAACCTGGGACTTGCACACGTCGTAGTGGCCCCACGCCGCCGGGTAGTGCTGCATGGCCGCCTGGCAAACGGCCGTCCACAGCGCCTGCAGAGTCAACGCCAACTGGAAACGCATGGCTGCTCCGGGGTCCGGCTCCTTCGCTGGGTGGAACGGACGAGGCGGTCCTTCTTCTCCTCCTTCTCCTCCTTCTCCTTCCAACAGGTGCGGCTCACTCAGCTGGAGGGGGGAGGCATACCAGACTCCCTTCAGGGGGAGAGCAGTTTGTTTTTTCGGCTACGTCTCGCCCTCGGGTGGGGGGAGGGAGGGGGCGGCGGGTGACTGTTTCAAGGCTGAGGTTAGCAGCCCATCGAGGGAGGGAGGAGGAGAGGGAGTGAGGGAGGGATGAGGACGGCGGTGGAGGACGAGGAGGGGAGGAGGAGAGAGTGCCCCCTGACACTCTGATAGGAAGATGAGTGACAGCTGACCCGGCTGTCAATCATGGGCCTCGTCCTGCGCGGCAACGTGGCTGCAACAGAGAGCAGAGCAAGGCAACGAGTGAGGACTGACAGTGTGGAAACACAAGCTGGCGCCACGATGAGGGTGAAAGGTGCTCGTGTGAAGAGATGGGTGTTATGGGACAGTGCAGCACATGTGTGTGTGTGTGTGTGTGTGTGTGTGTGTGTGTGTGTGTGTGTGTGTGTGTGCATCAGCTGAGCATCCAAACACAGAGGGATCAGTAAGTGATGCCATCTGGATAAATTGGGTCCTGCTGCCTTCACACCAAACCCTCGTCTCACTCAGTGGTGTTAGTGTTAGAGTC
>JAFBJT010023862.1:66546-82742 GCA_016785325.1 Chascanopsetta lugubris | reverse complement strand
AAAAAAAAAAAAAAGGCTAATACTGTCATACTTCATTCTACTGAAGTGTTACTGTTTGACGTGTGTCATGTTAGATATCATCACACCTGTTGTCATTATTGATCGGCCCTTTTCAGTGGCGACACCAATGAGTGTGTGTGTGTGTGTGTGTGTGCGAGGGAGACGCACTGAGAGCACATACACAACATTCTTGAACTGAGCCACAGTACAGCCAGCCTTCAAATAGACGTTCACCATCCTGTGCCCTGACTCATGGGATGGTGGTGGTTACGGTGTGTGGTGGCGCCCCCTGCTGGGTGGACAGGGCGCTGTAAGGTGCTGGTGTGTGCACTGCATGTATACCTTTGAGCTCGGACGGGTCGGCCGCTGCGCCGGTGGCTGTTCCAGTGATGATGAGTCCGTCAGAGAGGAAGAACTCTGCAGCACGAGCCGTCTCCTGGATGCTCACGTCTGACGTCAGGGCATGGGAGCTGGGCGCACACACACACACACACACACACACACACACACACACAGCCTTATATACTGCATATTCAGTCGATACGTGTCATTCATATTTAAAATAAATGGCTGTGGTGATAATAACTGAAAAACTGCTGCGGCAATAGCGACTACAAACTGAAGTTTGAATGGAAAACACTCTTTACAAAACAAATGCTACTTTTTAAAATGACATTCCTGTGAAGTACAAAGCGAGAGTGTGGTATCGTGTATGTTACACAGTCATACATGTGGAGGCCCTGTTTAATGAGCTTACCGGGTAAGGAAGAGCCTGAAACCTTAAAAATCAACGTGAATCATTTTGGACTGTTTAAACCAATGGTGTTTCATGGCGGAGAGGGACTGTTGTTATTCTTTACTCCGGTGATGATCGGGTTCGTTAGAATAAAGGTAAAAAGCTACAACAATACTCTGAGTTACACTGTTTTGTTTGGGGGTTTTTGGGGGGGGGGGATCAGTGGGTTTCCCGCTCTCTAGTCAAGCTGTACAGACGGTGGACTCACCTGTGCTTCTTCTTGATGTCGGTGAAGATCTGCACGTGCTCAGCGCCGATCTGTCTGCGGTACCTCAGTAACGGTCCGGCACAGGCGTTCAGCAGACCCTCGTCAGCCACGTGAGCGAAGACGAAGCCCTCGGCCCTGATGAAATCCAGGCCTGTGACGGTGATCAAACATGAAGACTGGAATCATGGCCGTTTACTCGGTGGTGTCCACTGCTCCCAAAATAGGCACACACTCCTTGTTTATTGTCCAAGGAGAACGATGCACCTTTAAAGGCACGTAACGTCACATGCAGTGGGATCGTCTGTTTACATTTTGATCGTGACGACGCCTGATCTAAGACATCTATTCCAGCTGCAGATTACAAGGTGAAAGTATGAACCTGAGGCCAGAGCCACAGCCAGAGCCTCCTGGTTGGCGGCAGACAGGATCTGGACTCCGAGCGGCAGGGCCGGACAGATGCGCCTCACCTCCGTACACACTGCGCTCATACCCGCGCACACCTCAGGGCCCACGGAGAGCGTGTAAGGGATGTCGTGCATGTTCTCGATGATCAGGCCGTCCTGCGAGATGGGTTCACAACTGCTCAAGGTCACGACAGACAGATGTGATAGGCGGATCCCCGCCGACGGTTACGATACGTCAGGGGATTCAGGCAGTGGAACGTAACTTACAATCCCAGCATCGCGGTAGACTGATGCCTCCCAGCACGCTTCTTCGATAATCTGGGAGATTTTCATGCAACCCAGGGCAGTGCCTGGGGCAAAGGAGAAACTTTGTGACGCACAGTGGAAAGGCATCAGAAATCAGAGCTCTCTGAAGCACAAACATTTGCTTGACTTATTCACATTTCAAGTACTTTTCCTTTACGCTTTATTGCCCCACTGTTCAAAACCTGCAGTGAAAGAGGAATATTACTCTTGAGTGAAACTATTTCCATTTCTACTGGCAGAGAGGTGACACAAAATATGTGTACAGTTGTTTTTAGAGGCGCACGATTGGCTGAATTTGAACCAATGAGCCCTTTATATTTACACTAGGGGGCAGATCCCCTCCACAGAGACGGCAGTGTGGCGCCACCATGTTTTTAAAGGAGCTGAGACTGGACAATAGCTCCTCCCATATGTTTGGAAGGGGAGCTTTGAGTGGGGTGTTCGGGAGCAGCACGCAACCTCACCACTAGATGTCACTAACTTCTACCCACCGCAGCCTAAATACATGACCTTCCACCCACATTACATCCATTCTGCAAACGAATAGCTTTATCATTCGACATCATAACATTATCATCTGGCCAGTTCTATTTTAATGTTCCATAATTCAACCGTTTTTTTCATGTGCACTTCTAACATTCTGTGATCTAACTTTATTGCTCTGCATGTATTGTACAGTTATTGATTAACTTCACGTACTCTGGCACAGTTTCTCTATACAGTCTTATTTCTGCGTGTTCACTTCACATTTAACTTTGCATTTTCTGTACACTTGATAGGTGCAGAACCTCTGGTCGACTTCAGCTGTCACCAAAACTCAAAAGATGTTTAGAGTGTCCACCCTGGGCTACTGTAAAAACATGGTGGCCCCTGTAGAGAGGACCCGCTCCTCATGTAAAGATAATGGGCTCATTTAAGGGTTAGTGACACAAATCTTAGCCCTCTTCACCTTTTAGCACACGCACACACACACACACACACACACACACACTTATCTGCATTCATTTGTTCCATATCCCTTCTTTATTAGTGTAATTTTATCAAATTACATTCTAATTCACACTCATACTATTGTTTTGTCTTAATGGAGCAATGGCATTGTATAATTTCCCCCTAGAGACCTTAAAATATTCTGATTTTTCTGGTTCACTTGAGCACTTCTGTGGTTCAATAAAATGTGCTTATAGTTGCTAATCGTGCTAATATTCGAACTTGGCCAAACATAGCATGTAAATACGTACATGGTCGCCATCTTACCTGGTAATGCTTTGACGTGGACCATTCCAATAACCACTGACTTTAATCGTCCAAAAAGGTTCAAAAACTTCATCTTGCCGTTTCACGGGGGAAACACGGGGTCAGAGAGCAACGTCGTTTGTGTATTTTAAACATGGCGATCACGTGACTGGCCAAAGATCAGCTACTTCCCCGTTGTCACAAAAAAAAATCAATCTACACCGAAAAAGGCGCAGAAATATAGCATCCATCTTGATCGTACTATCTGTACCAAAAACAAACCGTGTTTTCGTGTTTTTAAAACAACAGGATGTCAGGGCTCGTACAACAACCCGCGCATTAAACGCGCCTCCCCGGTACAGACATCCGCATCACCCCATAGTTCTCGTTTGACCGATTAACACGGAACGACAGCGACGATGTGGCGAGAACTGACTCTTAGCAGGCAAAATATTCCACCATCCCTCACTTTTTCGGTCGCGTCGTGTGTTATTCTCCGTCTATTCCGCAGAAGCGGGCTTTTGTTTACATCTGACAGACTAGCCACGCGGTGCCTGGGCACTTCCGCTTTGGAAACTCCGCCCCCTCTGCAGCTGTCACCGCTCGCCTCCCGCTCGTCCGCCGGAATATAAAGTTAATTTTCGCTCTCGTGGCAAGACGCGCGGAGAAAGTACGAGGTTTGGTCGCGGCGTGTTGAATGTTGTGCGCGTGTTTGTTCGGAGGTTGTCGCGTGCGGCGCTGAATTCAAACTCCAAAAAGCAAAAAAACAAAAAAAAAAGTGGCGGCGAGGCTGGAGCTTTAGCGCCAAGTCAAATCTACTCCTCCCTACAAGGCGCCAGCTCAGAGGAACTAGCCGGGCCTGGGCACACACACCACTGTCTCACTCTTAGACACACGCGCACACAAAGAGCTCCTCCGTGTGTGTGTGTGTGTGAAAGAGTGAGATACAGTCCTGGAAGTAACGCGAGTATCACCCTCACCCGCGTTTTCCTCCAGACGCGGATAAGAGTGAACTTCAAGGACGGAATCTTGAGGTGAGTGGACCGAGCGGCGCTTCGAGGAGACGATCTGCTTTAGCTAGTTCCAGCCGCAGCTAATGCTTCAGCAAAGCGCGACGCGCTCGAGCTAAATGCCGGATTAAACCCGAATACACACGGTGCGAGTGTTCAAGCCCTTCGGTCTTCGTTTCCTGTTCTTCTTCTTCTTCTTCTACTTCTTTTTCTTCTTCGTCTCTCGCTCGCGGTGAGTTGACGAAACTGGTGCGCGAGCTGTGCCGGGGTCGTTCGGCCATTATGTGCCGACACCAGCTGTTGGAAGTGGGCGCATTTCACCCCGTTCCCACGACAAATACACAGCGGCCAGAGGCTCGGTCCGTGGCGGAGAGTGTGTCGCGCGTGGCCCGCGACTTTGGCCGAGTGTCCGCGGCTGTTCGTGGGACTTTGGGTGACTTTTAACAGCACGTACCGTGTCCATTGCCCCGCGCCCGCAGACCGAGCTGGGCTTTGTCAGCGGGAGGGAGCAGAGAGTGGGGGTTGGGAGTGGAGCTGTGCGCCTGTGTTTATTTATTATGATTTATTTTTAAACCTCCAGAAAAGAACAGACAAAATAACAATTCCACTCATCCACAGGTTTGCTCTGAAGCGGACTCCATCCCCCCCCAGAGTATAATGCGAGGACAAGGGTGAGTCTGTGCTTTTTTCCTCCCTGGCTCTTGTCAGGCGCGTCAATCAACCCAAGAAAAAAGTTGAGTGGATGCAGCTTTTAGCCACTTCGGCTAGTTAGCTTGTTGCTGATGGTGGTGGGCTCGTGAGCTCGGCTGTTGGACCCACGTTCTCAAGTGTGTTCCGTGTGCTGACGTTGCAGGGAAGACCGACAACCAGAGTCTGCTGCTCCCAGGGAAAACCCAGTGAGGCCGAGGAAGAGGAAGGCCGATGTTGCCATTGTAAGTTGCCCGATGTTGCCATTGTGAGTTGCTCCTGGACCAGTCACTGGCCTGGTGCAGGTCTACACCCCCATTTTCCAGCCTGCAAATGTAGGCCTGGTTGAATGAGTGGGACTGGTGTCACACACACACACACATGAGAGTCCCCAGTGTGTGTGTGTGTGTGTGTGTGTGTGTGACTGAAGTGTTCCTGTCAGATACAGCTGAGTGGCCGGTGTGTACTTCATTGCCTGTGTGTCCTGTGCCCCTCAGCACTTGCAGGATGTGGATGAGGAGGTTGCCGAGATGACGAGGAAGAGGCAGCGCGACTGTGAGGTGGGTTATCTTCCCGTGCCTGGTTGTAAAGTGCACACCTCGGTTAATGTATACGTGGCCCACTTTACTCATCCCCATCACTTCATCGCTGCTTTATCAGATGCCGCGTCATCGTTCCTCAGAGACGCCGAGAAGCGAGTAGCGCTACTGGAGGTGATCTCGAAACGAAGCAGATGGAATTCATGCGTATTCACCTTAACGCTCTTGACGACCTAACAGTCTTTGCCGGTCACACAAAATCCACACAGTGCATCTTTAAGCGGTGTTTCTCCGTGAGAACATAGTTATTTGGGGGGGGGGGAGGCGGGGGGTTGCAGTGCCTTGCCCAAGGATGGGATGGGAAAGGCTGGGATTAACTGCAGACTTGGCATTTGTGTGGAAACGTCAGTTAGAGATCCCACTCCCAGAATATACATCCTCGTCACAGATGCTTTTTATTCCAACATCAAGTAACAGGGAAAGAGAAGGGGTCTAAAGAAAAAAAAAAAAAAAAGAAAATGGAGGTGTGTCAATGTTTCAAGGTGTAATACCAAACAAAATGTCACAATTTATTTAATTTTATTGTATTTTTTGGTTTGTTTTTTGTTCAATCCTCATGTTTTCCTCCTGTGACAGGCCTGGAGTCCTGGTGCCGAGTGCAAAAGTCCACTCAGGTTAATTCCCACGCCTGATCTGGAAGAAGACCAACCTGTTGCCCTCCCCCACTACATCCTCAACAACATCTTCACAACGCCTGTGCATTGTGCGCCGCTCCCGACGCTGTGGTGAGTTCTCGCGCGCATTTTGCCCTCGGTCTTTCTCGCCGTCGTCTTGGGCTTCGTCCAAATGAACATGACTGAGTTTCAGATTAGCGTTTTCTCTCAATCTACGTACAAGTGTGTCGTGTAGCTCCGTTTTAGAAACGATCTCTGCCCACGCCGAGGAGCATCCACGCGTAATACACTTTCAGTTCAGTTGAAACAATCCTGTTGTGGTTTTACTGTCTGGAGTTTTAGACCCACTCAAACAGAAGTCAGGAGTCACCGCAGGGCTTTTTTTTTTTTTTTAGTTAGTTCTGGCAGAAATGGTGATAATGTGGACTTTGGAAATTGCTTCCTGTTTGGGACTTTACGCACAATTTCGGCCTCAGCAATTCGCGCATAATCAATAATCCATAAAAAGCGAGGTCTAGCGTGTAGAACCGCAACATTTGGATTCTTAAAGCTTCTAAAGATTGATCACATAAACATCATGGCTGACACAACGCCCCTTTAATAAGACCCCCGTTAAGGTCAACACTGTCTCCATGGGACGAGGGGCCGTTGCAGTGGAAGCACAGAGCGTATCCTCCAATTCGTTTGCTTACGTCGAAAACATACTCTCTCTTTTTTTATTTTTATACCGTTGATACCAGCGTTAGAAAGTTAAACATATCACAACAAAGGGCAATCTCGTCGTACATTGTGTATAATGACAATAAAGGCATTGTATTGATTGACAGCTGGGCCAGTAAGGATGTGCTGTGGAGCAACATGTTGGAGAAGGATAAGGCCTATTCCAGGGACGTCCACGTGATGGCCAAACACCCGCATCTCCAGCCCAAGATGAGAGCCATCCTCCTCGACTGGCTAATGGAGGTTGGTGGCTCGTGTCGGTCAACATGTGGACGACATCCTCACCTGTTGACCTTTATATGCCGAGACGGTTCAGGTCATTGTAAAATACCTTTACGACGTGTGCCCCGCCAGGCGCTACAGGTGATATTAAGAGAGTTGTGCTCATTGTCCCTGTTCAAATGGAACTTCAGGATAAATGTAATGAATGTCACGACTAAGATAGAGCTCTCTTTTTTTAATACAACGCCATTTAGCGCCTTCCTAACGGTGCGAGGACGAATAGAATACTTTTTCCTTCCCCCCTCGGTCTCAGTATTTGTATTATTTTATTAAGTTTTGCTTCCATTGCACATTACATCCACTGCTGAACCTATAACCTGCAGCCAGAGGTTTTAACTCCATGCATGGCAGGAGAAACAAGATGTCTGCCGCTAATCACTGCTCCTGTCTGCTGTTCTCATTCATAGACCTTCTCATTCTGTCTCGTTCTCTCCAGCCTTCACGCACTCGTCCCATTTTAATGTGGAGCAAAATACAAGTGTTATTTCTTGGTAGCCATTTTGATGTGTGACATAATTAAAAGCTCCTGTCCACAATAACAAGATGTCCTCCGATTGATGCTATTAATAATCTCTGCGCTTTACTGAAAGCAAAATGTCTGCCGTGATGAAAGGTCCTCTCTCTCGGCACAAACAGCTGAGTAACGTTGAACAACATCATGTTGGCAGCAGCACTTTGAACATGGTATAATAAAGAGCTGATCCTCTCCCCGAGAGATCAACCAGTCTGATTGGACCTAATCACTTTCAGTCAAGACCCTATCAGCTGTAGCCTTTTGATTTGACTTCCTGCTCATATCAAAGCCTAGATCATTGTAAGTCTGGTGATAAGGGATGTAAAGAGGTCATTTGGAACCTCATCAGATGGGGGGGCGGGGGTCTGTTTCAATCCTGCACAACTCTTACTAACGGTTACTGAGCCTCATTTGATGGACTTGGCAACATTCATAACACCTCGTGTTTTTTTTAGTTTTGGCTTTTCGTCCACGTGACGCCGACACTTGGGAAAAACCAAATATTTTAGGACATTGATTCCAGAGTAAAAAGTGGAACGGAGGTGAAGCTGGTGACCGTTAGTGGGAAGAATGAGCGTCAGAACACAACGTTACGGCGGCGCGAGTGTCCGTGGGTGCAGTGATGTTTTGTGGTGTGTGTGTTTCAGGTGAGCGAGGTGTACAAGCTGCACAGAGAGACGTACCACCTGGCCCAGGACTACTTTGATCGATTCATGGCCACGCAGAGAAACGTCTTCAAAAGCACGCTGCAGCTCATTGGCATCACCTGCCTCTTCATCGCTGCCAAAGTAGAAGTGAGAATTATGCGATAAGCGCCATCATTTCACTTTCCTCTGTGCCTCTGTGCCACTTTTCAATCGATTATTCATATATATATATATATAGTTTGGTACAAATCTTACCATTGACAATATTACAACCCTCCTGTTCACCCCCCCCCTCTCTCAGGAGATGTATCCTCCCAAGGTGCACCAGTTTGCCTATGTTACAGATGAGGCCTGCACTGAAGACGAGATTCTCAGTATGGAAATTATTATAATGAAGGTAAGGAGCAGGCGTCGCACACATTTATCC
This sequence comes from Chascanopsetta lugubris, assembly GCA_016785325.1. NCBI lineage: Eukaryota > Metazoa > Chordata > Actinopteri > Pleuronectiformes > Bothidae > Chascanopsetta > Chascanopsetta lugubris. The sequence continues at coordinate 74,292 of JAFBJT010023862.1, read as the reverse complement.
AAGTGTTTTGTCAGAACTGCTTTTGGTCTGGGTGGTAGTAGATGGGGTGTTGGCGGGGGGGGGCATATAGACGAGGGCAAATGTTTGGATCAGTCTTACAGTGGCTCCATCGATTGTCTGTCAATGTTTGTGTTTTGGTTCTGCGTATTTTTTACACTTGCATTTTTTTTGACACTTGCATTTTAATACACCTCAAACACACTCGCGCACATGCCGATGCAAAGGGAACAATTTAGCTGTGAGTTGCAGGAAGGGCCTTGTCTCCTCTACATGTTGTATCAGTGTAAAAAAACAGAATTGAACAGTATTCTGCCAAAAACGGGTCCGAAATGGCGGTTACTGATTTTTCAGGTTTCCTCAAAATGTCTTGGCGGCTAGTTGTCAAGTAGCTTGGGACAGATGGTCAGTGTTTTGTTAAAGAGTGACAGATCTGCACATGTCCACGTGAAGGCTTTGATGCTGGATTCATTCGTCACCAAACGTTTCTCAGAAGATTTTTTTTTTTTTTTAGAAACGATTCATTCCCTCGTGCCAATAACGGACAACTTTGATAACAACTATTACTGTTGTACTAGAACGAGTATGTTCGTGTTTCCGTCGTTGATAGTCGCCGCCTTCCTCTTTATCCATCCCAGGAGCTGAATTGGAGCCTGAGCCCACAGACTCCCATCTCCTGGCTGAATGTTTACATGCAGGTGGCTTACCTGAAAGAGACGGACGACTTGCTCATCCCCAGATTCCCCCAGGCCACATTCACACAGATAGTAGAGGTACCTGGGTGTTTGTGTGTCACTACAACTAAGTGCTAATCCACTCGAACCTTATTTGAAAAGATAATTTGGCCTTCACTTTTCATTTTCTGTCACTTTCTGTTCCACAAACTGCGCGGTAAGTATCGCCTGACTCCAGCTGTCGCCCTCTCCCTCCAGCTGTTGGACCTGTGTTTGCTCGACGTGCGCTGCCTTGAGTTTTCCAACGGCCTCCTCGCCGCTTCAGCCCTGTTTCACTTCTCCTCGATGGAACTAGTGGAGAGCGTTTCGGGTAAAGATGAAACCACGCCGACTCATTGTAGATTTACGTGTCATCGTTTTGCCCGTGAATGCTCGCGTCCTCTGGCGCGCCTCTTTCCTTCTTGCCGTCCTGACGTCGCTCTTCTGTCCGTGCAGCTTTGAAAAGGGTGCAGGTTGAAGAGTGTGTCAGGTGGATGGTTCCCTTTGCCATGGCGCTGCGGGAGATTGGTGGGCTGCCCATGAAAACCTTTCCTGGAATCCCTGCAGAGGACATGCACAACATCCAGTGTCATGCCCCTTATCTCACATGGCTGGTAAGTGACTGCAATGTGAAAAGGAAACTTTATTTTGAGCCTATTATAAACGAACAAAGCTGAAAGCGTACGAAACCAAGCTCTTAGACTCACTGGCTTCGGAAGGTGCCGTCTGACGGGTGTGGGTGTTTCACCGTGTCCAAAGCAGTGACGGTAGAGTCAGATGGCCCGAGAGCAAATGGAACGATGGAGACAGACTGAAAAGTCGGAGCGATTCAGTGCGAGGGTGAAACGTGGCGATCTGGAGCGGCGGTTAATCCCTGTGTCTTCCGGCTGTGTACAGGAGAAGGCCTACTCTTACCAGGACGCGGAGCTGGAATGTCACAGCAGTTGTTCGGTGCCTTCAGGCGTCCTGACTCCGCCCTTGAGCAGCGAGAAGACTGACAGTAGCCAGAAGACCGAGCAACAGGTCAGAGTGGATCCTGCCGTGCTGAATATTAGACCAAGGATGAATGCTGCCTGTCCGCCACAACATGATCCAAAGTAGAGACACGGCCACTGAAGGTGAGGATATTATAGCAAATCGGTATTTTTTTTTTTTTTTCTCACATCGTAGCTGAAAGAAAGCAGCGACTGATGTGCGTGTGCCTCTGCAGAACCAGTGAATTCATACAATCGGGTGGATTTTGTCAGGGAAACACTTTACTTGGATCCACATGCCCCCTGAATGTGTTTGTCGGGGATCACGCTCTGGAGGTCAGGGACCAACTGGTTTTGAGTGGCCCCTGTTCCAACCCGGGACCTCATTTACTAAGTTTTGGTGGAAAACAAAACAAAGGGCCAGTGGAAGTGGAAAGGCTCACAAGGACATTGGATCATTTTACTGCCGTCGTGCTTGCATTCATTTTAATGGTTACCGACCGTCTCCACTCTATGCAGAGGCCAACATGGATTTAATGGCATGTATTTGATGGTGAGTGTGTTTGTATTTTAATAGTGATTGGTTTAGTTTTTTTTAGATGCCTCATTTGCCCAAAAACTATTCCTAGGGTCATATTTGGCTCTATGTGCTGCTATAAAGTGGGCTTTGCATTGTGGAACATGGGAGTGTCTGTGAGTGTGACTGTGTTTTTTTTGGTAACCAATTTTTTTGGCTGAACTCTTTATATTTGGTCATAATTTTTTTTTTTTGGACATCACATGGCCATGTGTTATTTTGGGACCAGTAGCTTGGCTACGTAAACAGACAAGTGAAACCGCCGAGCTTCAGAAGCGAAACCATTGATTGTATTTAACATATATCAAACCCAAGTTGCAGTCTGTTTACCCTCCACATGTATGCGTAAGATGTCTGTTTGACTTTTGAAATAAAATGCTGCTACATATTTTCAATCTGTTTTCAAAGACCTTTTTTACATTTGTATTTTTTTATTTTTATTTTTTTACAACACAACCTAAAAAAAATAAAATATATATGTAACAACTTCCAAATGCCCACACTTTAAACCACTAGATGTCAGTGTTATACCGTCTGTCGTCAGCAAGGTAAAAGGACTTGTACGGTGCTGTGATGATGAGACACAATGATCACATAGTCGCACACGCCACACTGTCGAGCGTTTTTGTGTATTTGATGACGGAGCCTGGGGATCCAGTCCACAGTCACTGATGGAAAGAGCAACTTTATTGCCAGAGAAGTGTTTTGAAATTTGTGGTTGCTCTAAACAATACTTGACAAAGATTCTCTGAAGCGGCAACGAGAAAGTAAGACGGTGACGTGATGTCAGGCAGAATGTGTAGGATTTATAAAGGAGAAAAGAAAGGAAGACATTCAAGCACTAATGAGGGTGAGTGAGGAAACGGTTTGAGGTCGGAGAAGAGAAAACATTTGAGCGCCTCAGAGAAAAGCGGATGGTCTGAAGGACTTGCGCCATCACACTGTATTGTGTTAATACTCCACATGGCTGTTACACAATCTGATGCCCCTTTTAGAGTGAGTGCTACACAACCACACTCATGGTTGGATTCTAGCATTCTGCGCTGACCTGAGCTGACCACAAAAAAAAGGAAAAGCAGTTGCATTAATGCCGTTTGCAGACTCGGAGAGTTCTTTAGTCAGTAGCTTAGTGTTTAAACTTTGTAGTGGCACAGTGGTTAGAGCAGTTGCCTTTGAATGCTCTGGTACCTAGTTTGAATCCCACTTGGTACACTGATACCCCCAATGGCCCTATGTGTACTGGTAGAAATACCCTGTGACCCAGATGACTGGATAGGCGGTTGAAGATGACAAGCTGGAACAGTGACATAATCTGAATGGGGATTAAATGTAAAGTAAAATTCCTTTATTTTATTTTATTTTAAATTTTTGTTTATTATTTCACAGCCTTGAACGAACAGTTTCTAAAAAGAAATGCGTCTCAAACACTGCTAATACTAAAATGAACAGTATTTGCAGTGGAAGGCAGCAGTCCCACCCTGAGGGACGTAATGTGTTTCCATGATCTGCACTTCTCTGTAAAATCATATCTTGGCAGCAGAGATGAATCAGTTTAGCTGATCGGATCCGATCACTCCTTATGTGTGCGGCTTAAACATGAAGTAAACAAAGGTAAACAAAAAAGTGAAGCAGATGAGATCAGTGATTTTGTACGGAGGGGATTTACTGCATGTATGGAATCAAAGGTAACGATTGAATGATATAAAAAAATATATGTAACATAAGATATTTTACTATGAGGAGTTCTGAACAACAACAGTATGTTATATGTCTTGTGTCGATAGAAGCCTCTCGCGCAAAGTTTTCTTTTGTTTTTTTTTACCCTCAGTAATTTGATGTAATGTAGAAAATATGAACGTACAAACTCGGCGGAACGACAACAATAGTGCTTCTCTCAGACGTAGGTAAACGCATGTCCAGCACTTTTTGTGTTTTAGCGTTTCAAGAGAACTTGCTCGCGCCCGGCTCTCCTCCCTTCCGACCTGGATCGCCTCCAGAGCTCGGCAGCTCCACTTGACGAGGAACTGTCTGAACACGACCAAACCAGATTGCGAGACGTCATAAGGACGGAGAGGAGCGCGAAGCAGATCCGCCGGCCACTGAAGCTGAAAGACGGCAGCAGGTGGCAAGGAGGAATAGGAAGAGCCACGCCACCGAGGACAGAAGGGACGGTGTCCGTCCTTGAAAACCGACGCCATGCGTGATGCACTATTTGCGCAGCCTTGCATTGAAAAACAGACGTCTGAGCGCGTGTGACTGGGAACAAGGGTCATCTGTGCCGACCGGCGCTTCAGTCACCGATCAGACGGGATGAAGGACGCCGCGGCGAGTCGAAGTGGAGGAAGAAAACGGACAAACCTTCGTCTGGATCCCGTGGGTCCTGGACGTTTCCTGTGGGAGTCACGCAGGCTTTTTGTAGATGGTTCCGTAAAGACGGGTTTTTTTCCTGGAATATATACATTATATAATATAAATTAATGTATATTAATTTAATATAATATAATATAAATATTTAAATTAGCGGCTCTTCTCTACGGGGGCCACCATGTTTTTACTGTAATAAAAGTGGATGTACGAAACATCTTTTGAGTTTGAATGACAACTGAACTCTACCACAGCTTCTCCTCCACAGTTAGAAGGGTGAGGGGGATGGACACAACACGCAGCTTCACCTCTAGAGGTCACCAAATCTTACACCCTTGCACCTTTAAAACACCCAAATCATGAAATTAGGACGTGGGACGGGTCGATTGACGCACCATTAACGCATCCTCTCCAGATCTCAGTCCAGTCAGTGTGTCAGTGGCCTCGGACTGGTTTCAGACCTTTGCGCGGCCGAGCGACGCTCCGAGGGCATCGCCGCCAACGGTTCCACTTCCTGTGAAACGACGTTGGCGTTTTGCAGCGACAGCTCCGCGGCTCCTCCCTCGCGAGGCGCAGCTGCGGCGGCGAGATCACGTTTGAAAGTGAAACATGTTTTTTCGACACCATCTCTCTTGTTCCCTCCACAAAGAGCCCCGGGGCATCTGTGGACCGACTGATCAAAGACCTGTCCCCCCTCACTTAAACACTCTGAGCGGAGTGTGAGGAGACAGACGAGTGTGTCCCCCTCTCTCTCTCCCTCTCTCTCTCTCTCTCTCTCTCTCTCTCTCTCTGACATGCAGAACAGCACAGCTCCCACCTTTGTTTCAGCAGCTCGTGCTGGTTCACGTTGTCCTCGGGGATTTGCTGCCGTCTCGGTGCTTCTCAAAGCTCGCGTGGAGGTGAAAGGACTCCATGTTGACTCCTGCGCGTGGAGCAGATCAGGGGCAGTCGTTCACTCCTACATTTATAGACACGTGCACAACAGGAATAGTTCTCTCGGTCTGCACACACCTGCAAACCCTTTTTTCTCTCACTACAAACTAAACTTTGGTCTCTCAGGGACACATGCCTTTATTTTTTGGTGTGTTTTTCTACCGGCTCTGATCTTAAAGAGGCAGCGTGTAAGATTTCAGTCACTTTGTTGCAAATATTACAAAACATCCAGCCATTTTAATGAATTCGTAATCACCTGTAAATGTTTTCTAATTTCCCCATTACCCTTAAATAAACCCAGTGAGGTATTTATTATTATGATCTGTTATTTCCATGAGGAGCGGGTCCACACTATGGGGGCTGCCATGTTTTTTCAGTAGCCCCAGAGTGGACATACTGAACGTCACTTGAGTTTTAATGACAACTGAAGTCGGCCATAGGTTCCCCTGCATGTTCGGAAGGGTGAGGGTGAGGTGGTGGTTGCTACTTGCAACTCCACCACTAGATGTCACCAAGTCTTACACACTGCACCTTTAATGGGCTCATTTAAGGGTAAGAGTACAAAAATAGGGTTAGGTGATTATGAAAATGTCAGTATGTAGTTACATATTTTCTACCAATAGAAGTGACAGAAATGAACTAAATCCTACACACTGCACCTTTAATTATGTTGAATAAATTACACTCATAACAGAAAACAAGTCATCATGTCCAGAGTGTAGAATTTAGCGTCAATTGGTTTAAGTTGCATAATGTATGAATATAAAAGGTTAATTCTGTAGTAATGAAAGGTAATACAGTCAGGGGATTATATGCTCATGAACATGGCTTTCATTTGTTTGAATGGAAATGGAAATGATTTCACCTTATCGTGCACACTGGCCCTTTAACTGTGAACGTTCACCGTAAATAAAAGAAAATAACATGTTAATTCAGTCTGTTCTTTGGAATTGAAATGCGTGAAGCTATTTTTTCGGACATAACTCTGCAGATAGAGGAATAAAAGATGTATTTTGAGAGTGTGTTTTTTCTTGCAATCTTCAAATTGCTTTAAAAGTGATATTTTTGTTTGACTTTGAATTTTCTGAATTACTTTCCGTCCTCCTCCTCATTTTTCATTGCTCTTGTGAAGCAAATGGCGCTAAATATTAGGATCCTCGTTGACCTCTGTGAACATCACTTCCTTCACACCAGCTCCTCTTCACTTTCAGATCATTTGGGATCTTAAAGCATCATCAATCAAACTTCTCAATTCCCTCTCCTCAGTAAGAGAAAAAAGTTATTTCCAAAACAGCTCCCGTAACATCCTGTCCATGTGTCCACTCTGCTTTTAACACAGAGCCTCTCAGAGGTTAATGAGGGTTAATGTAAAATACTAAATACATAATGATGATTATCACTGCTTTTCAACTGTGCAAACAATCTTTCACTCCCAAAGGACAATGTGCCGCAGATCCTCGCTCCGGCTTGATGGTGATAATTGGAAATAACAAATGACCTTGTCCTGGCTATTATTAGGAAAACAATCCACAATTATTCAGTATAATCAACTGTGAACTACTTTCCATTTCCCTTTATACTTTGGTAGTCTACCATTGCCTTTAGCTTGCACCGTGTGAATAGTTTTAATCATCAGACCCAAATTAAAAAAGCCTCCAGTCAGGCACAGGTATGTCTTCAAATACAAGGATGATCGCATCCGGTGCAAGAACATAGAAATGGAAAATAAGCAAAATAAGTGAAAAGGTGTAAATGTTGTTTCACCAAATGAACCATTCTCTCAAGTTATAACAAAACTGAAATAAAAAATGAAAACTCTCAAATGTTTTAGTTTGTCCACTCTGAGCTCCTGTAAAAACATGGTGGTCCAACAAGGTATTCCTCCCTGGTGGGGAACAGCTCCTATTATACGTTTAAAAAGTCTCATTCTTTGGTCATACAATAATAATTCATATATTTCGATGATTATACACGATTCAAAACCTGTATAATTATTTCTTATTCAATCTCTGTTGGTAGAAATGGGAAGTTTTATGTAGATCTTATTCGCTGATCTATCAGACACCCCCCTGTGCTGAGGTAGCAGGTGGTTCAGCCCGATTTATATCGACTCATCAAGCGGCACTTTAGGCCCAAACCAGGATGTTGGTCTGGACAGGAGAGAGCGAAACAGAGCAGAAGAGCGTCC
>JAFBJT010023862.1:54046-66329 GCA_016785325.1 Chascanopsetta lugubris | reverse complement strand
TCGGTCTGGACAGGAGAGAGCGAAACCCAAACAAGATACATTCAAACTACTTTGCTTTACTTACAACGTGGTGTATAAAGTGTGCAACACCATAAAGTACAACAAACGAGATGTTTAGAGTAAGTGCTGATATTTATTTAAATCTGTGTTGGCAGAAAAGTGTACATGTGATGCTGTTATACATTTAAAAAGTCTCATTCTTTGGTCATAAAATAATAATTCATACATTTAGATGATTATACACGATTCAAAACCTGTGTAATTATTTCGTATTCAATCTCTTTTGGTTGAAATGGGACGTTTTATGTAGATTTTATTCACTGATCTATCAGACCCCCCCTCCCCCCTGTGCTAAGGTAGCAGGTGGTTCAGCCCGATTTATATCGACTCATCAAGCGGGATTTTAGGCCCGAACCAGGAAGTCGGTCTGGACAGGAGAGAACGAAACCCAAACAAGATAAATTCAAACTACTTTGCTTGACTTACAACGTGGTGTATAAAGTGTGCAACACCATAAAGTACAACAAACGAGATGTTTAGAGTAAGTGCTGATATTTATTTAAAACTGTGTTGGCAGAAAAGTGTACATGTGATGCTGTTCTGTTTAGGTGTGTGTGAAAGCCTGAACTGGACATTTAAATGGAGTGAGAGTAAATATTTGATACAATAATTGATTGAATGTCATTTTTTGTCGTCTAATCAAGTTTCCAGAGCATTGAAACGTTGATGAATCCAGAGGAGCCGAGTCTTCAGGACAACATGAGATCCAAGATGGCAGCATCTCTTCCTCGTCTCTCTGAGGTAAATGACCTTTTCACTGCGACTCTCAGTTCTGATTAACATCTGTAACCCTGAGGTGGAGACATGATATTATTCCTGGTCAGAGGTGGAATAGTAACATTTACTCCTGTTGTTGAAATTGGGTAGTTATGTGTACTTAAAAAAATCTGATAACAAAAAAAAAATCTAATTTCCCAGTTATATATGTTTGGTTTGACGTATTTCACCCCATTTTGAAATTACATCCGTTTCTGAAAACAAATCAATTCCTAAAAAGATGTGCCAGGAAACTACCGAGAATGATGCACTTGGGCGAATGTGTCTGACAGCAGAGCCGAAAGTAGAACCTCTTCGAATACTGCGAAAGTCGAACTTGAAGGAAATAGAAGTCGTTTGTTTGGTTCAGACTAGTTTGATTTTTTGGCCGATTCAGCTTTTCAAAGTAATCCCAGATTTTCTGGGTCATGCGTTGTCTCTGTCGAACCCTTCCTCGGTGCAGTCATGAGGTAGAACCTGCTCACCACCATCTCTGGCCCAGTCCCAGTCTGTCCCATCCTGTCAGCTGAAGTGCCCCTGAATCCAGCACTGGACCCCTGTTTGCCCCTATGGCTGTAGCCGCGGTGAGTGACATATGTACGTCTGTGGACAGAGCATCGTCTTCAGGAGCTCTACAGAAAGTAGACCACTGCGCAGAGCCTCTTGTAAAGCAGCCGTGTGGATCTGGGCGTGCTGGTCTCCAGTGGTTCGTCTCTTCTGTGTGTGTTGACACTGCCATTGGTGTTGTTTGCTCTCGCCGAGCAGAGCTGGAACCAGGCTAGACATCCCTCAGGGCCTTGCCACCATCCCATGTAAACAAGTTTCTCCAGTGTATATTAGTCGACACTTTGATGTCACCAGCTGACTTAGTTTCGTCTTCTCTTACTCTTAAATATTTTATTGACTTGGGCTGATTCGCCTCAGCGGAGCGAGATATCGACAGTAACAAGGCTGCGTTCAGGAACTCCGAGGGATGGTTCAATGTTGTGCTGCATGGCAGACACAACATGGCAGCAACACACACTGTGTGTGGATCCTGCACGAGTTCATGCAGAAGTAGATTGAGAGGAACATGAGTGTGTTTGGTACCAGGTGAATCTTTGCTGTTTAAAAAAAAAAAAAATGTCTGCCGCCCTCTTGTGGTTAATATAATGAACTGCAGGACGAACCATGAATTTGTCTGTGGGAGGAAAATTGTAGTTTTTACACAACTTAAAACAATTGTTTCTATGACGTTGGTCTTTGCAGAGCTTTTAAAAGACACTCCAACATGTTGATAAACAAGATTGAACAGGATGACCAAGATTAATACAAGTAAATATAAATCACTACTAAAAAGGATATTACAATGATTGTAGGGATTAAGTATTATTTTTGTCCACCTCATCATGTGACCAATCACTCATGGGTTGTGACATTAATCAGTCTGTTATGAAAATTATAAATACGTAGAACCTGATGCTACTCTGAAAAGTATACTGATAATATCCATTGAGAAACTGAAATTGTAGTTTATTTAGTACATGGTGTCAGGATAAACATAACTGAGGTGTAACAAAATCAGATTTAAGATTGTAATCAGATTATAGTTTGTAATCAATGTAAAATTATCCCTCTACTGCTCCAACTTTGTGATTTCCAATAAAATAGTGTGGAACCTATACTGTTTTCCAGTTAAAGCTCCATATCCAGATCAAGTCTGGAGACTTCCAAAACAACATGATGAATGACAGGAAATGAAGTGACTTTGCTTTAATGCACATTCACATATCTCGGAATCCTTGACTTTTCTGCATTAATTCCAATAATATCCACACTGCCACATCCTCTGTACACAACGGCCCCTTGTGATGAGACAAGCTATGATTTACATTATTGAAATTCACCTCATTAAACAACATTTCCTCACTTTTTTTCCTCTTAAAATTCAGAATTCTTGTCTTTGTATGTGTGTTTGAGCTCTAACTTGGAGATAAATATCTTCTAACTATGTTGAATATTTCAGTTGTCACATGTCATGTCATCTTCTACCGCTTATCCAGTAATCTTGGTTAATGGGGTATTTCAAACAGTACACATATAGGGCCATTAGGGGGCTCAATGCCAGCGCCAGTGACACTGCAGCAGGTCCAAGTGGGATTGGAACCAGAGACCCTTGCTTCCAAAGGCGACTGCTCTTACCACCGAGCCACTGCCGCCCCTTATTTCAGCTGCGTCTGTGGTGGAAGCATCCCAACTTGTTGTGGACACTTGATGTCATCTGTGGTTGATGCTCCGCTTTGGTCCGTTCTAAAATATCGCAACAGCAGCAGAAATCAATGGCCATTCATTTCCGTCCAATCGGGTCTCCAGCACGAAAAGGACTGAGTGCTGACTCATAGCATCTGCTCAGTGTGAAGAAAGATGCAAATGCCGAACGCGAGTCATTGTTTCTGGGCAGCCAATGACAACAAATGTCCACCAAAATGTCCACTACTTGTGAAAGTGAGTCTGTGACAGACCCACCACTTCTGCACATCCCTCATTGTCATGTAGTGCTGGAGACAAGGTTAAATAAAACTGCTCTTATTACCATGTCCCCTGCAGGCACACCAAGATCTAATATTTGCCTTTCATTAATTTTGTTGTCCTTGCTTGAGCAAACAAATACCTTGAAATTGTATTTAGACATTTCTTATTTGTTCGAGACATTTGTTTTCCCGCTCTTCGGCGGCCATTGCACTGCCAGACATGACCAAAGTATCTGTATCTTCCCTTATAATGTCGACTCAGGGGGACATATTTGGAGTAAATCTTTGAGCTGTACAGTACAATGGAGCATGTGTGGATTAGACCCAGTTAATAATACAAGCACAAAGGCACTCTGTTCTTTTAAGTCTTTATGGGATTTCATAGTGTGTGCGCACATGTGTTTGTGCGGATGTGAGTATACGTGTGCGTCACACATGAGAGGCCGTTTCCTGTCGATACTACTCCACACATCCCCGGTTCCTTTTCCATTGTAATTCCTTTAATTAAAGTGATTTTATTCACAGGCACACAGCTGGCACCGACTACTTTCCATTAGCCATCTGAGTGGACGCCTCGTTCAGTGGGAGGACCCGCACTGGGGCTGCTTCCTATGGAGCACACAATACTATTTTCATCTCCCAGCTGAGTTTGTTGTGTGTTTTGAATTTATTAATCATTGATTTTAATGTGCTGCCTTTTGACAGCGGCAGCCACCCTCGCATTAATTAATTCCTGCTTCCCAGCCTCACAAAATGCCATTTAAAAAACAATGAGAGGTCGGCTGGTGTTTCCTCTGACCTATAAATGGAAGGCGTCAAAAAGCAAAATGTCAAAATTTGCTTTTATTTGTTCTTCTCCTGGCAGATTTGATTGCCTCCTTTTATTTGATAGCGTGAGATAGAAGCGGGGTTATTTTAGGTATATTGAAATGGTGTGTAAATACAGTTGTGTCACCTTTAATATTCTGCTCGTCTTTTTGAGAGGTTGTGAAATGCAATAATGTCTCTTTTGTTGGGCATGTTTCCCTCAGTGCACCTGTTTTGCATACGGCATCTGCCAGGAGCACTCTCAAAGGAACTGTGGGTCTTAAGTTGAGGATAAAGGTGCCTTGCCATCAACAATAGGTAGTCTGTGTTTATCCTTTGAGGTCTTAAACAACTACGTGTACAAAGATTTGCCTTCTGTGAATTGGTGGAAATAGAAAACGGGAGATTAGATCTTAAATTAAGCATATGGTGCTGGAATGTGAATGGAGTTGGGATTTGAATGTATTTATGGGAGTATATTCATTTTATTTATTTATTGAGCAGACCTGAATTGTTCATCCATTTAAATGAGTGACTGGTCTCTGTGTTTGAAGAGATAAAAGCTCACTCTCATAATCCTTATTGACACTCCTGGATGCACGGAGACAGCTCCAGCTCAGTCCTTGCTGTGCCCTGCCCCGTGGAAGGGGCCTCATCCCCTTTCACACGCTGCCTGTTTTAAAGCTAAAGATTTCCTGACAGATCGCTCTCCACAGATTGATCAGCACATGTGGAAAAGACAGGGAAACTTCCTCAACTGGGGCTTGTGCGCATTTTGCATGTTTGTGCATATGTTGGAGGGTGCGCGGCAGAGCCGTGTGTGTGTTTGTGTGCATGCAGCACCAGAGTGGGGGGTTGTGGCATTGTAGAATGCTTATCACACGCTTCAAAAAGCATTCCTGCTATAATTAAAAAGAGCAAACAACCACAGTTGTAACCCGATGGCATTTAGAGGGAGCCCCGTGTGGAGCGTCGGCACAAAACCTCATGCGGTGCTGACAGCTGCACAAGATAATACACTCACTCCTCTCCGCTCACCTCTGTCATACTTGAAACGGCTTTTATGTAGGAAGAGGTAAATAGATACTATATGCAAACGCACTCTCACAAAAGTGCTTATGCGTCACAATCCTGCTGTGGCTGATCTGTCTGGGCTGTAACATAAAAGGCTGTCACATGCATTCAGGGTTTTTCTTTTAAGGTCACAAACCATATCCTTTTTGAAAGAAATGCTGTGAGGTGACTGGCCTTATTGGATCGATGAGGAATCTGTGTGCAGTCCAGCCTCCCTACATCCCCCAATCCGCCCAGTGTGAGCGCCGAGCTCCTCGGTCCTGATGCGCGAGGCCTCTGGCTCAGCCCTGCTACAAAGTAAAAATAATCATTCTCATGCAAATGCTCTGTTTGACACGTTCAATTAGACCCTTGTGAGGAAAACGATCTGTGCTTTGAAGAGAGGCAGTTCCCACTGTTAGAGCACCTATGAAGCCCTAACCCCCCCCTACACACACACACACACACATTCGAGAGAGAGAGGAAGAGAGAGAGAGAGAGAGAGAGATCCATCGATCAGTGGTGATCATTGAGCCGCCGCCCCGCCCCCTGCCTCCTGCCTTGCATTGTTTTTATCTCATCTCACAACCCTGTTGCCATGGCACTGAAGATGGCACTTCAACCCTTGTGCTTAATGATCTCTTGGATGATAGCCTACTTGTCAGGCATTCATGCCCTGTTCTGTTAAAACGCGAGACGGAGAGAAACGAGCTGCGGCTGCTGGTGCGAGTGGACAGGAGGCTGCTTATTTCAACCTTTTACTCTGAGCTTAACCGGTGGTGAACACAGTGTTACGGGTTATTTACCAAATGAGCTGTCTTAAACAGCTGTTTGTGCTTTTTGTGTGTGTGTGTGTCTCCCCCCCCCCCCATCAGCTGAGCCGCCTTCTCATAGATGGACATTCAGACTGACGACGAAGCCAATTTGCATTCATTTCGTGTCTCCTTTTGTTTTGCAGCATTACTTTAAGAGCCGTCCCTCGTTTTTCTGGCAGTTGGGCGCTGTGGCGGAGGGATTACCGCTCGTATAAATAGCTGCCATTGATTTGACTAAGAGAATACTTTGTGTCATTATGACAGCAGAAAATCCTAATTTGGAAATTGGAACACACAAAAAAAGAGCGCAGCGTTCAATTCATATCCGTAATCCGCTACATTGCATGAAATCAAGGGTGTCACGTTACAATGCTTGATTTTAGTCATCACTGTGATGGAGACAAAGGTAGCGCCTGGAGCCATCATGGTGGTGCTACTGTGTCATTTTATGATGTTTTATCTGGCAACGTCTGGGCGTTGTGCTGCGCCTGCGTGCGGGGCGCACATGGGTGGTGATCCTGCAAGACGGAGGTTAAACACATGAGCAATCCTTACGAATCTGTGATATTTAAATATGGATTCAGGCCTCTCACTCTGTCAGAGACATTAGAGACTGCTTATTGATTGAGATTCCTGGAAAAAAAGGGGGGGATATGCAGGCGATGGAGCTGTTCGATCACATCTGACCTATTATTCATGTGTGGCAGACTGGAGTTGTTGCCTTCATGTTGGCACCATCCCTCTCTACCTTTTTCTCACACTCCCACGCTTCCTGAAATGATCAGTTTGATCATCTGCTTGATTATGAAAACGTGTCTATTACACGCTTGATGATTGGAGACGTTTAGGAGGAGGCGGCGCCGTTCAGCTGAGGGGTTAAAGCACGTTGATCCACTGATGAAAGGATCCAATAAGTTCAAGGTGAATGTGAGGTGTGTCATCACGAGCTGAGTTGAATGTGTGAGAGTGTGTTGAGCCTCTGGAGCACAGACTGGCAGCAACGGAGAGCGACTTAATTCTCCCTCCTCCATTACTGAGCCCAGCACAATGAAAACGCACGCAGCTTTTTATCTGCTTTTATCTCCTTTCGTGCCGCACGGCTTTAAGGAATCAGTGTCTTTATCTCTCCCCCACTTCCAATAATGCAATAGGCCAAATGCTTCCTGCGTTACTGAAATAAGGTATTGAGAGGTCCAATTGAATTAAAGTAAAAGATCTGGGAAGAAAATGGGAAGTACTCGACCCTTTTTTCCCCCCTCCCACTTTTGACAGTGGGAATTGCTGTAAATTGACACTGATGTGGTCTGTCTAGCCTCAGACACCTTCCATGCACTAACACACACACACACGCACACGCACGCACACACACACACACACACAGATTACATGCATATTAACAGCATCTGTGCCCATTGTCCATCAGATAGCATTTCCTATCATCAGAGTGACCAGCTTTATCTCCTTGCCTACGCTGGATAAATCATAACTTCTTTCTTTGTCATTTTTACATTGCAAAAGTATTAAAAGTATTTCTTAAAGGTGCAGTGTGTAGGATTTCTTGTCCTCTCTATTGGCAGAAAAACGATTGCAAAACAATGACATACTGATTTTTGTATGAATTTATAATGACCTAAATGTATATATTCTTTCCATCACCTGTAAATGAGCTATTTCATATATATTTACGTCAGGAGAGGTTCTTCTCTATGGCCATGTTTTTACAGTAGCTCGACCAGAGTTCTCCTTCATGCTCGGTGTAGGTTATGGTGAGGTGAGGGATGCAACACCCAACTTTACACTAGATGTCCAACGACCAAATCTTACACACTGTACCTTAAGAGTCGAAGGAGACCAAACAAGAGCAAACATTTAGCAAATATAAACCACAAATACATACGAATCTTCTCAATGTGTATGTAACCAATTGGAAATACCCTTAAAATAATCAACCAGTGTTTTGTTTACATGCTGTTGCTTAAAAGTGCTAAGGAGATTTCTCATGTCATGTTACTTGCCCTTTTGCCACCATTGGATCGTTTGTATTCCCCTCATATTTTGTATTGGCACGTACAAAAACAACCCATTCTCCTCTGTTGGATAATGTCAGTCCGCCGCCAACGTTGGATGAAGTTAATGCACCTGCTGAATTGTGAATGACGGATCCGCCCGTTACCTGAGCCACCCCGTCTACCTGTGTCCGCCCTCTGAACCCTTATCAGATTCTTCACAACACCAACGGTGACAATCTAAATGAGCAAGGCACAGATGATGTGGTCAGGGTTCAGAACTGTCCTCCCGGTAGTTTCCTGTGCCTTCATGTGTTGCGAGAGCATTCCACCAGGGGGCCGATGACAGGGAGTCAGTTGTAGTGATTGCATTTGTTCCAAGTGTGGTCTGCTAAATTCTTAAGAAATCTTAAGTGGTCCAACAGCTGTTTAAGTTCTGCATATTTGTCTATGTTCCAAGAAAACGGCATGGAAGGGAAACCTTTCCAAAATCAGCAGACAGAGCTCCCGTGATTCCTCTGTCATGTCTTAGAAAATTCAAGACAACAAAAAAAAAAGCACTTTATTTAAAATCGGCCCAAAGACTCTCGACAAGAACATTCGAGTGGACGAACGAAATTTGAGTTGTGTGCAAGGTGGGAAGCTTGTTAAGTTTTTTTCTCACTTTTCAGAATCGTATTATGCCGTGAGAGCCGAGTTGTGCTGTGGACAGATTGATATTTTGGATGTTTAAACATAAGCTGTTGCATGGGAGTGTCATTAACATGCACTCTGCACCTCTGGCTGTTTACATTTTACCTTCAATGTAAAATTAGTCACGCTGGTCTGACTTGTATCCAACTAAAGCTTCTAAGTAATGCTATTAGTTTCCAAAGTCTATTTGATTGTGATTATAACACATCTTCCCATTAAGATTTAGTGCACCTCTCCTTTGCAACATTTCTCGCTCTCTCTCTCTCTCTCTCTCTCTCTCTCTCTCTCTCTCTCTCTCTCTCTCTCTCCCTCCCTCTCTCATTTGGTCACTCTCTTTTCTCCCTCCTCCTCTTGTCTCAACTCTCTTGTCTCATGATGTGCCACAGAGAGACACAATTATCCACTTCATTTGAGTCGTGATGCTAATGGTTGAGACAGGCCTCTTGGGGAGTTGGGGAGGGGGGGTTGATAGGTAGCTGTAATTGTAAATGGTGTAATGACTGTGGAATGGCCACAATGTGGAGTTCGTCATTACAGGTGACCCCCCCCCCCCCCCCCCCCCCCCCACCGGTGCCCCCCCCCCCCCACCTCCCCCAACACCCCCGCGCAACTACAAGAGTTCAGCAGGGACGGAGAAAACATTTGCCTCGCAGACGATCACTTGTCTCATTTAGCCAACCTTGCTTCATATCTCAGTTCTATCTTCAGTAGATCACAGGAACCCTTTAGCTTTGTACAGGTGTCAGTATTTGACCTGAGAATGTTACATTAAAGGAGTCATACAATGCTACTTTTCACCCATGCGCAGAACCTCACACAGGTCCTGACTAAGTTCTGAGTGGTCTGGTCAAAAGACTTAAAGGATCAGCTGTTCGAGCCGCTCTCTCCAGTCTGTTTTGGCCCTCTCAGAAAAATGCTCTGTATTTTTGCTGTTTTTAGTGCTGTTTTTTTTTTTTTTTGCTTTTTTATTTCTAATTTGTTAATTTTATTATAAAATATTTTTTATGCTGCATGGGGTGCTGTGCAACAGTCTTTTTTCTGAACAGCACTTTGGACTTATATGGTTGCTGTATCATTCTTTATAAATACATTTTGATACAGTATGCAATGTATACTGAAACATTTTCAGTATAACTAACCAGAATACATAGTGTAGTCCCTTTCTCTTTACACCCTTGAAAAGCTGATTATATCTTTATCTATTTATTTAACCACGAGTATCTAATTATTAATCATTGTTTGTTCTTCCCTGATCTATCCTAGCAGCTTCATTCTTCCTTGCCTCCGGCAGCACTTAAGTGCACATCTTGGGTAATTACAAGTGGTTTTAAAATACTGGTGAGGATTGTGTGTTTTATCCCTATGTGTGCACTGGAGAAAACAAACGGTAGTCAACAACAACACAGTTCTGTAGTGCTATAACCCTTAAATCTCCACCTGGCGTTTTTTTAGATTTGTACAACAAGCGAGTGTAGTAGTTTTTCAGAGTGATGCTCTAAAAACAGGAGCACCTCCTGAAGGGTCCTCCCTTCTCTGTCCAATCCACCTCCTTGTGGTGTATGGTCCATGATCAACACTTATCAAAAAGGGTGGCTTTCTGATGTTGGCTACATTACACACTTCCAATGCCAATCAATTGTATTTACGACGGACAGGACACTGACAGATTTTTGACTATGCACATCAACTCAAATACAGATTGTTTTACAGAATGTGAAAGAATATCACCATCTAACATCTGTATATGACTGAGAGACCACTGCACACACTTGGGCCGTTGGACTTTAATTAGATACTGATTATATAATTACTTGTCTGTCAGAACGAGAGGTTTTTCATTTGTGGCAGGTTTGTCAGAGAATAAAAAGAAGAATAGCCAAGATGTGTGAAATCACAGAATGAGAGGGGCGTCCGTTCTGGTACTGAGCAGCATTCACAGAGTTCTATACAGAGTCTTCAGCTTCACTTCACTTCAGCGCCATCACAGTGAGTTTTTAGCTCTTTGCCCTCCCTCCACTCTCACTGCCTGTGCAGCATGGGTTCCAGCCACAGCGGGCACCTGTACAAACCCATACACAGCCTGCTGAGTGATAAACAGAGGTCACAGAACCTGGTTGCCATTCACCCAGAGTGATCTGATCACACGTGGGCAGGCAGTTCACGTCCAAACATCTGAAATCGCCTCCTCAGATCTGATCACTCAAACCAAGTTCAGAAGTGTTCTGGGATGCATGTGGCCACATTCTTTTGATCCCTGACTATTTTACTTGAGTCTGTAACCATATTTAATAACACTGCATTCAACATGCTAATAGATATTGTTCCCATGTCAACATATTGCATGCACACACACGCAAACACAGTCAACGTACATGTAATTTAAACTGAGATGACAAATATGCATTTACCTATAGAATGAGGAATAGAGATCCTAACACAAGTGGTCACAGGTGACCCACTCAGGATGTGCTTTAATACCAGGGGGAGATACAACCTAATTGACATCTGAACATGGCCACACTTGGTGATTAGCTGGTGAGCACAGAGGAGTGCTAACAGCCTGTCCGATAATCTGATATTTCCCATGAGGTGGTAGAGACCAAAACCAGAGCTAAAAGGGATTGGTGACCAATCTCACTGTGCTTTAGTCCATGTATTTCTCAATGTCACGCAGAATGTCTCCATTCTGAATGACACTCTACTTAACCAATTATACACACAAGTAGGTGGTGAACACCTGACCTGATGATGTGGCGGAGCTGTTTACATTAGGTGCTTTTCACTGGGGGCTTGATAATCTGCCGTGGGAGCAGGTAGTATTCCATGAGGAGAGAGGGTACGAGGTGCTCTAGGAGATCTTTGACATATAGTGGGACTTGGGAACAGAATATTAAGGATCTCATCCCCAGAGAGAAGTTGGCTTAGCCCACCTCCACATGTATCTTCAGCTTTCCACTATCACCTACCCCACTGGCCTTTTTCCTGCTATTCCTAGTGGCCTTTGCTCCTCCAGCCTCTAGAGAGAAACTGCTGTACAGTATGGGTAAGTTAGAATATGAACATTGCACTATATTGTCATTTTGTCCTTTTTTTATGCTACCCTAAAATGGGGCATTTAAGGAATATCTACATCTGGAGTGGGTCCTCCTTATGGGGGCCACCATGGTTTTACAACAGCCCACAGTGGATGTTCTAAAGACCTTTTACTGAGGGCTACCAGAGGTTCTCCTGCATGCTCGAAAGGGAAGGGTGCGGTGAAGGATACAACATGCAGCTTCACCAATAGATGTCACCAAATCCTTCACACTGTACCTTTACGTCCGACATCATGAAGCTCTGTTTAAGAGAATGAAGAAGAAGAATATCACTTGAGCACATTGACGCTGTTACTGTGGTCTGTGATCTAAACAATTAGATACAAATGTAGAATGCCGTCTCAAGTTGTAAAAATGTTTCAATATGACGACTTAAAGTTATGCTTTCATGCTGATGGCTGATTGATGACTCTCAGTTGTAACGTTGGGCTGGAAAGGCCGACGTATGCGTCGACATACGACGTAGAAATGTGTTCATCTGTCTTTTG
>JAFBJT010023862.1:29046-49046 GCA_016785325.1 Chascanopsetta lugubris | reverse complement strand
GAGTGAGACGTTCCCTCCTGATACTTGGGTGCACGTTGAATATCGTGGTGCCACATTAGTGATCAATGATTCGTTGAGACAAATGAATAATTTGTGGAAATGAAGCATCCCCACAATGTCCCCCTTTTTTATGACATATCAGCTTGTTAACTTTTAGCCTGCATACCTCAAAACTATTGATCTGACAGGACCTAGAAGGGACCACCCTGACAAATACATTGGTTTACTATGCAGACATGTTATATATTGCACATGTTTGTTTGCCTCCCAGTCCTTTGCTGCATGTCTCCTCCTCATGTTATGCTTGAACTGACCGGAGCTAGTATTTCCTATCCTATAAAGTGTATTTGTAATGTTAAGCTTGCTTCCTCTTGGATTTATTATCTGAATCTGTGGGCCAGTCACAGCCCCATGTCAGCAACGGTTTTCTCACATTTCCAGCAAAGGAGAATAACTCGGTGCCAATACTGTTGTTCTGCAACTTCAGCACAAAGTAAACAGACCAGACTATGTTTTCTAACTCTCCAGCTCAGGAGAGGAACATGACTTGGTCTCTACGGTCAAACCTTGGGCTCAAGTTTCAGTGGGCTGTGTATTCTGTTCCATCTCATCTCACCATAGTAGTAAAAAGTGATAATGTGAGTGACTGTAGACTTCCTGTTAGCTCTGGCCATTCTCCTCCGACCTCTTTAAATGAGTTATCCATCCATTGCAATGAATCATTTTCAGAGGAAACACTCCACAGACTGTTGTGTTCCAAATTCCCTGGAGAGCAGCAGTTTCATCAACATGGTCATAATCACTCATCTCCATTTGCATGTTTTGATGGAAAAAGTAAAGGTACAGTTTGTTGTGTAGAAACAACATGGTTCCTCAACCAGATGTAGATAGAATAATGCCACTCAGGTGATTCCTCTGTGGTCAAACATCACTGTGATTTCACGATCTCCATCCATACGACTGAAATCTTTCACGCCGCACCTTCAACTTAAGCTCCTGATATGTGGCTGATTTGAAATCTGTGTTGCCAATGAAACTCTCTGAGTGATTTCCCATAGCCAATTCATTTCACTTGTCCTGTACCATGAGTAACAGTTACCACTTTGTCCACGTCAAAACTAAAGTAAAAATCCTTTTGCTTTCTCTCAACACGTTGATGCAGAGCTGCTGCTCTTCATCAGGACAGCAAGTGTGCAGCCGAATGTGTGACTGTGAATGCGACCTCCATTAGGAGCAGCAGAGGAAATCCATCCACGGGTAGTTTGTTTTCCAGAGAGGAGCAGCAATGGTGGACAGCCCTTGATTTATTAGAACCATGAGCCAAGTGACCATGATGAAGTGAATCTCTATTTTAAAGACTATAGGGCTTCATCTGGAGAGAGAGGAAGGAAGTGAAAGAGTGAGTGGAGCAGACTGCCGAGACAAGAATGAGTGTAGGAGGCACAAAGATTTTCTGTATGGCAATTTGAGTGGTATTATATAAACATCCCTTTGGTTACACTAGAATGACATATATTAATTTAGATTACTAATCCTACCGTAGGGATGAGTATATCTGGGGATGTAGCACGGAGGAGTAATGGCGTTGCTGAATGAGAGAGGAGGAGCAACGAAGAGAAATATGTATTTAGAGGGGACACTGATATTAATCCTGTGTGAAGTTGTTAACACAGAGTAATGCCTCATACTTAAGCGGGAAAACATTTTGGGATTTGCCAAACCCCGGAATCATACAAGGGCTGTGTCATGAAAGTAGGGCTTTGCCGTTGAAAATCGAAAAAAAAAAAAAAAGTAAGAGGGTGACCGTGTGCAGATGTGTCCCGTCCACAGCAGAGCTGGTGTTTATCCTTCAGATGAAGTGTAACAAACAGGCTCCCATCCACGGGCGTGATGGAGTGTTTCTTAAATGAAAATACACCTGTCTTTAGGACAAATACGTGCCACTAATTACCTGTCTAACCTAAATCTCTGGGCACCAGATGTTGCTAAAACACGGCGAGACAGAGACAAATTGCGGCATGCTGTTGTAGCCGTGCACGTAAATATAGTCGAGGCTTAAATCATCTTTTCCTTGACCCTGTTAGAGAAGTTGCTCAATGTGATTTTGGAGTGTGCCGTGCCTGCAGGAGACTAATTGTAAAGATAGGCTGAGGTATTTACAGTATCATATAATCTCCCCCCCCCCTCCCCCCCCTCTCTCTCTGTATCCGTCTCTTCCCTCAACTTGACCAAGCTATAAGCAGGATTACATTTTGATCTGTATCCTTGCTTCCATTTCAGATTCTATTTCAGTTATGTTGACTCCTCATATCCTCCTCCTCTCGTGCAGCGAGAGGCAGAGAAAATTGTGCCGGATGAATCGTACAAAGTAGCAAAGAATTCAGACGCCTCATTCACGGGAGGACCTTGAAAAACTTTTCAGGTCTGAGAACGACGCTCCCAGTATAGCTCCCATCGCTCCCTGCCATCCTCGTCCCCTCACATCCGCCCTGTTGGCCTTCTACCCCACACCCACCTTTTATATTTGGTATCATTCATCTGTCTTTGTCTGTGTCACTTTCTGTTTAAAGGAATGGTCAAATTAAAAAAACAACAACAAATCATATAGACGTGGCAATAGTTGTCCCATTTTTCTTAGTGGTGGGACCATCCTTTGTTCTCAGAACAACAACAACAACAACAACAGTGGTGTGTTTAGGGGTCAGAGTTCTGTGCAGCTGAAGGAGCCATAAAGTCCACCCTCATCAAACACTTTGCTCATGTTTAATGCAGCTCAGGTAGGTGTAGGTGGATTAGTGAATGGATTCAATAAGCACAGGGGGTCAAAGTGGTCAAGAGGCCCCTAATCCAGAGCCTTTGTATGAAGTAATTTAAGGGATGTCCCAATTACATTTTCTTTATCCTGATCTGAATCCAAGATTCATAGATTGAATACAAAATAGTTTGATTTGGCTGAGACCCAGAGAAGCAGATTTTTAAATGTGTGTCTTCTCAATATTTTTCTTTGGAAAATGAAAGACCTCATTCAGATGCAGGGATGACCTCATCAGATCCAACATCTAGATCATGTTGACATTAAATGACATTAAACCAGCGGTACAAAGTATGGTTTCCATATGTTCAAAGAAGGAATTTTAATTATTTAATTAGATATACATCGAATGCATCGTGCTGTAGTGCTTGAAGTGGAGAAGGAGCCAAATTTCTTCAAACAGGAACAAAGGTGTATGAGTCCCATCATATTCAGCAAATAATGTTCAAAAATACAATTCAACATGTATTAAGTAATAAATGGCTCTACAGTGTAATTTCATTCAAGCCATGGAGAGGCCCAATCTGTTCAAGACAAAATGTAATTTGTTGTTGCATTCAACAGTACTGTTGTCAAATTCAAATAACAATCTGATATTTCATCTGCATGTTGACTTTTTCAGTTTGGCCCTTTCTGCTAACACGCGGAGACAGGGTTTCTAATATTTACTGCAGCCAGCCACCAGGGATTAAACCTTTTTTTGGTTTCACTTTTGAGAGCTGTCATATCATCCATTTTTGTTGTTATTTATTCATCCGTTATATTGCTTTGATCCAGAAATGCACTCACCACCTTATCGTCTAAGCCCTGACTTTTGAAAAACAATTTAAATTTATTATTGAAATCTGAGGCCTCATAACATGATCATTGCTCTAATCTCGTTTTCTTGACCACTCAATGCTTTCAGTGCAGGTTTGTCACCATCACATACATGCTTACATGCTTACGCACAGTTCAACCGCAGTACAACTTTAGCTATACTGTTAGGAGTGTCTAGCCTCCGGAAGACAACCGACCGCATTTCAATGGACGAGCTACTCTACGTCCTTAGCCATAGCCATCTATTAGTGTGTCTATCTGTCTGCGATAGGCCTGATTTCTCTCTGCATCGATGCCACCATCACAAATCGCCTGGTTCTTCCCGTAGACTGTATATAAAGATGGACGTAGCGTCGCTGACGTCACCCCTTGGTTTCTGCAGAGTGCTTTTGAAGCGAATTGTGGGCGAGTCACTCATTGCCATCTTGCAGATGCCTGACTCCTCCTCCTACTTGCTGGTTCATCCAAAAATGGGCAAACACACACAGAGCTGTGGGTGGGCACATGCTTCCGTCGCATGCCCGGTTGGCCAAGGTGTCACGATACAGTTGTCACTGCAAAACATGTGACTGATTGAAAGCAAAACAGTAGTTTGTTCCAGGCCTTACACATGTTTAATTGACCTCTAAAGTTGACCATTTTAACATGGGAGTCTAGCAGTCTGGGGATTTGCTCCCTTTTGGAGTCAGTCCCCAGTGGCCACCCTCTGAACTAGTTTTTACACTTCCTCATGTGCTTCATCCTTGTGCACCCGAGGTTGCCCCCGGGTTCTCCCTCTTATGGGGCTTTGGGCAGACTCTCCCTCTCTAGTCCTCTTCTGTCCCCCGTCATCCTGGAATCCCTGACCTCCTCCGTGTCACGTCTGTCTGAATGGGAATTGTAAGTTAAGTGATAATAAAAGTAGTGATATCACACACGGAGATGTTTGGCCTTTGCCTTAAGCACGGTATAATGAGACGGAGTATCTACTGTATTTGCACAGTATAATGTATGTGTGTCTCCAGACACGTGGACCACTGTGCTTCTCCCCCGCTGGCAGGTGGAGTGGGTGCACGGTCGGGCGCAGCTGTGTTGTTACCCCACAGCCAGAGCGAGCCCCTTTGAGTCGCCACCAAGGCTTTTTGAAGCAGATGCGGGTGGATATTTGTCATGTTAAGAAGAGCACACTCATTGGTGAAACAACCCGCCAATCTTAATCACAGATAACCAATATGCAGCAAAGATAAATATGTCCATTAAAGGCCCCTGGGGGCGGGATTATAAGCAGCCAGCGGCCTATGAAATGCAGATTCCCCCATTCAGAATGCTACACACACCTCTCTCCTGTGTGATATCAGCCATGAGCGCTCATTCTAATTATTTGGGCAAATGTACTAATTAGCTATCAAGTGCCACCCCCACCCCCCCATCCACGCTCCCCACCCCCACCGCCGATCCCCACCCCCACCCATCCGCACTTATCATCCTCCCCCGACATCTTTTGTATTCAAAATAGGTTCCCTGCATGGTTGGAATTTTTCAGGCCATCAGCAAATATTTACCAGTTCCATCTCATTACGTTCCAGGCTAAAATGCTGGCTATGAATATCTTAAGGCCCCTGGTACACGCCATCTAAACTTTGCCTTGACCTTTTACTGCTGGCCGCCTGCACTGGCAATTGAGCATCAGCTTCAATATGTAGGCACACATGCACACCCCCCCCTGACATAAGACACACACACACACACACACACACACACACACAGTATCTGTGTCATCATGTCTCACTGCTGTTTCGCTGTAGACTTAAGACTAAAGCAAACTGATGATTATGCATATGCACCTTCCTCTGCATGGTTAGCCTCGACAGCCCAGCCTCCTGCTCTGATCAATCCATTAACTTACATGTTGTTGTATATATCTGGTTTAGCACGGTCAGCAGAAATGCTGACAGTGCTTATTTCTTTGGTTTTGGTGATTAGCAACTCGGCTCTTGTCAATACAATAGTAATGAATGGGCGAGATAAATGCGATTTGGGGGCATAATCATTTTTTGTGATTGCTAGTCTGCATTTTTGCTTAAAAAGCAAAGTGATTAATCAATAATTAATTTTGAAGCAGGGGCACTGATAGAGGCGAAACGATGAAAACATTTGCCGTAAATCTGCACTTTATTGCTGTTACTATTGAAGGGTTCGTGGCAACACCTCGTCAGTCTTGGTAAGTACGGCGTGAGCATTTTCTGTATGGTTTGCAAAATGGCTGGGAGAAAATATTCATGTGTCTTACTTACTGCCAAATGTCTTTTTTATGCAGGGGGATATTTGTGTACTTATCAGTTTTATTTATTTTGAAGGCTCATGGCTTCTCTGATGGTAGTCGTTCAGCTGGAGGATCAAATGAATTGGAGGTGCTGTGGAAGTTAGAAAATAATCCTCTTTCATCAAGGCTTTTGGGAGCATGTCCTGTTTCCTGGGTGACGACTTACTGTATGAACCGGGAGGAGACATTGCAGGTGCTCCCCTGCAAGTTTGAAGAGCTTTTCCTCTTCACCCTAAACCTGAATATTTAAGGTTCCGACGTATTAACTCTGGCAGAGCCTTTTTATACTCCAAGAGTAATTTATGGCCTTTTTGTTAAAAGATAGATGAGAGTATCGATTCCATTTTAATATGCATGTTTTAAAGCACAAGTAAATAGTTAGCCCCATATTAGCATTAACGAGGAGTGAGTATATATATACTATATATATATATATATATATATATATACATGTGTATATTTATATATATATGTATAAAGTCAAAGTTCAAGGTCATGGTGACTTGTGTGACTAACTCGTGTGTAATGAAGAGAATCCTCTCAGTTTTGGCAAAAGCGTTTTCTGGGATTCACAGAGGAACTGATGAGAGATGGATAAGTCGAGTTAAAGTCTTGTCATTCGGGGGTTTGCTCAGGTTTTGAGTAGTTGCCCTTTGGACTCATCAGGTTTCAGTGGTCAAAGGTCATGGTGGCTTCATAAGGTTGTGTAGTAAATGAACATATCGTCTGACATGGCACTGGTGGGCAAAGCCCTACAACAGCAGTTTTCTAATTCATCACCGTGAGAGCGTTACCACAGACCAGGCGCTCTGGACTGTTTGCATTCTTCATCCGCTCCGTAGGTAAATACAACATTCCATATATACTTTTTTTTTTCTTGACATTCACTGTGATGCTTATTTACAAAGATACGTAACAACCACACATGTGTTTCCTTCACCCTGCCCATGACCTGACCTCCCTCCATGTCCCTCAAGTATAGAACTATATACTATATACTATAGACAACAGTATTTTGTCTAAACACAGAAAGGATGAATTGCTGCCAGGGCAGTTTTTCACATAAATATTGCGGTATAAATCATATAGTTGTGGTTTTAGCAGCCCAGGCTGTTAGCTACATATTTAAAGGTACAGTGAGCAGGACTTGTGGGGATATATCAGTAATATTGTAATAGGGTCCAATATTATGTTTTTGTCAGTGAATTTGTCAGTGAAATGTCAGTCACCTGAATTAAAATATATAATATGCAATCATATGCAATCAAATTTGGACATATTTGGCCCCTGAACTAAAATGAGTTTGAAACTCCTCCTTTAATGGACAGATATAAGTGTTTTTCTCATGTAACAACACTCTCCTTTGATATTGTAGCATTTCTCTTTAGCAGTGTACCCTGCAGTTGCACAGTTGCTCTCACCCATAATCCACAATTTCAAACAAAAAGCATTTCAGCCTTAAAAATATCCATCCACATCATCATTTAATATGTTTAGAGGTGTGTGCTGGTGTTTAAAGGAGACAATGGTGTGAATTTAAAGACAATGCTGCGTGCTCGCCAGGCTTTGATGCCGAGCCAAGCGCCATCATTCCCAGAGGTATTTACCCCCATGTCTTCCGACCACATTGTTAAACACTACCTCTGTACATTTTTATAACACCATTGTTAAGCTCAATAGATTTTTATTTGGCTGCTCTTGCCCCTGTCCCGCTCTCTCCCATACTCTGGGGCTGGCTGTGTTTGCATTGCCCTGTCCTTTCACCTGGAAGTGTCTAGGTGTGTATTTATAGTTCCTTAGACAGCAGACATGAGAACCAAGACCAAACATCCTCTTCCTCTCTGGAAATTGCAGGGACTGGAACAGCAAAACGTTGACCCCGATGTGTCCTCTGTCCCTCTGTGTTTGAGAGAGAGACGTTATAATAATAATAATAATAAAAAAACAACCTAACCACTGCCACGCTCCTGTGTGCAAGTTGTGTTGTGGTGAATTAGAGGAGAGAATCGTCGATTTGGGCAAATTAATCTCAAGTTATCGTGTTGCTCTCGTTCATGACTGATGGCAGTCATTTTGCATTTACCATCAATATACAACTCAGCTTCACTCAGTCAATGTGTCATATTTGTATGACATGTTGTAGGATGACTGAAATTCTATTGTTACAAGTCACATTAACACACCCAGAGAATGTGATTGGTAGTTGAATTATTTCGGCCATTCAGACCCAAGCTGGCCCCGGTTTCCTGAACACGTACCTGTGTTTCTGCCTCAAGCTTTGACATATAAGTCAAATCGCATTAAATCCTTTTAATGTGTAGTCTGCCTGTAAATATCTGCATAATCACAAAGGATAATGAATAGAACAGAATAGCATGACAAGCCTTTAAAATCATTGTACGCTTCGACATACAAAAAGAATTAGAATGAGCACCTCGTCTACACAAAAAGTAAAATGAAGCATGTACAAAATGTATACTGCTGTGAATTTGCTCAGTTCACTGTGCAACATCGCACTGGTTTGTGAACTGAATTGTTTGCTGTAGAACGGTTGAGCTCAGGTTCCTGCAAGACACTGACTTTTATTAATGCTTTTCAGATGATTTTCCTCATTGATGGAAGATTTAGAAAATAAGTCGAAATGAATCCCAGAACACCATAAACAATCACACCTTTAATCATGTAGCTGGCTGTTTTTTGGAGATGCATGGCTGAATGAAGAAATCAGTGACATGCAGACATTAGTTTACTCCACATGTAAATATACAACATTCCTGGTGCTGATGAGCAGTGTGGCGTTTTCCTTACTCTTCAGAACTTTAGCCACACTTACCGTGGAAATGTGGCCCTGGCATGGAAAAATAGGGAAACGCATAATATCAATAGAGAGGATGAACTGTAGAGTGGAGAAGGGAAACATAATCAACTGAAAGAGAGGTGAAGAGGAGGAAGACAGTTGTGTGAGAGCCATCTGCTGTGTATTCCTCAGCAGCAGAAGAAGGTGAAGTCTGTCCACATCCATCCGCTGGCTCCACATCACACGCCTGCCGTTTGCCCAGAGTTGGCCTCGCTGTCACTGTGTGTGTGTGTGTGTGTGTGTGTTTGTACATGCATCATGTGGCCAGTCTAGACCCCAGACCCGAGCTGCCCTGCCGATTTAATGAGAAGGGCTAGATTGCTGTGGTTAGTGCAGACGCTGCTCGCGTCTCGCACAAACACAAACACACACTGCTGGACATGCCCAGGCCCTTCCACACCATCGCCTCACTCCTCCAGACACACAATGCTTGTTGGAACTTACTTGGAGAAAATGGAAAAGTCCCATCCTGGATTCATTAAGGTCTCTGCATTTTGGCGCCGTTTTGGAATTTGGGGAGAAACTAAAACAAAAAAATGCTAATGTGCACAAGTAGGAGAGGCTGCCTGGTTGCTGGGCCGGCCAGTGTGGTGGCAGTGAGGCAGAGTTTTAATGATGCATCTGCTTGTGTCAAATGATTCTGGGCACATGGCAAAACCCAGGGCTGCTGTCGCTGAGGAGCAGGCACATACACACACAAACAAACACACACACACACACACACACACGCACACTTGAAAATACTCACACAAGCACTTCTGCATGCACCCACACACACACACACACACACTTCCATTCAGCTATGTGCTGGGCAGCGGTTCACTCAGGCCCCCTCTGGTGCTGTGGTGGCTGGTTTTAATGTCCTTGCCTAATGATCTGGCACACGTCGAAAGGTAAATGATAATTTGCTTTAAGTGGAGCTTTTAGGCGGAAAAGCCTTATAAGGCTCAGCCGGCTCCCTGACATGACAGTGTTTACCACAAGCCGCTCGCGACAGATTCCCTTTTCAAATATGATTTCCTTATGAAAACGCGTCGGAATGACGCCCCGACACTGCTGACTGTTGCGTGAACAGACATACATCTGTACGTGTGTGTAATTCCGAGGGATCCTCCATGAAGGCCTGCGGGACGTGACTGAAGGCGGTTCAGCTGGAGACGGAGGCGGGTGCACATCGGACACGGCGGCGAGAATCACCCTCAGAGAGACGGAGGCGGAAATCACTCCTCTCTCTGCGGCCGTGATTTGTGCGACTGTGAAAATAAATTCTGACGAGACGGCGCAAACGTCCAGCCTTGGTGTCTCGTCCCTTTGTACGAGGAATCCGGGCGGTTTTTCTCATCGTGTAAAAAGGGGGGGCTCATTATCACTTTGGTACGCTCCCTCTATTCTCTTCCTCATTGGGCTTTGTAAGCACAAAAAGTGCTAAAACTGTGTTTTTTTAAATTCTTTTTTTTGTCGCGTCTCCTCACTTGTAAATCAGTCAGGACTTACTTGTGTGATGAGTGAGTGTGGAAAGTACTGAAAGTTAAAACGTCTCAACACCACAGCATGGGTGGGATGTGACAGCTCTCTGTATTTTTCGAGAGGAAACGAAATTGATCCCATTTTTTTGTTGTGCCAAACGAAACAAAACGTATCCGTTTTCAAGTGATCTGTTCTGTACTTTTCACTTTCAAACCGCCGACCGAATCACCAGGACATCGGGGTTTTACCGGTGAAGCGGCTCTTGCCGTGAATAAACGAACCCGAGCTGAGGAGATACCAGCGGAGGAGAGGGAAAGAAAAGGTTTCAACAAAAGTGAGAAAAACAGACGGCGGCAAAATAGAGTAGGAAGCAGTTTAGATCCGCGGAAAGGATCTGTGAGGAGGTGAGCGCCTGACAGCTGATCACAACATGTGGCTGTAGGGGGGGATGTCTTGTCCCCTCACCTCGCCTGTCTCACCCTCACTTTCATCCCGTCTCCCTTTTCATCCCCCTCTCCTCCTTCATCTGCGCCCTCGGAACAAAAATCATCTGCATCCTCTCCACACCTCTGCCTCTGCCGAATGAAAATACTTGCCAGCTCAGAATCACCTCTCGCACATCCACGTCTTCAACCTTTCAACGCCCTCCACGCGCCAGCTCCGCCAGAACTGTCTATTGTAACATGGAATTTAACCTACGTAGCAACTTTGTTCACTTTGATCTCCAAAGTAGCAGAGACACAACGGTACTGTTCCAGTCAGTACCGTTCATTTGACTCCATGTTGACGAGATGGCATGTGCCAGTCCTTTTGACCTATGTGTGTGTGTGTGTGTGTGTGTGTGTGTGTGTGAGCGTGTGTGTTTTATATAAAAAGGAAATAGTTCTAAAATACTCAATAACATTTTCAACTGCCTTAAAATTGGACTGGAATTCTTTACAAATTATGCTGAAAGCCTTATTTGTCTACATTTGTGTATTAACCTGTCACCCACAGATATCGAACACTCAAATATACAAACCTGAAAACACAAATTCAAACATAATTTAGACATTCCTGTCATAAACATCTGTTCAGTATAACAGTCAATAACATTGCAGCGCCTTTAAAAGCCAGAAGCCACAAAGTTTCTCTCAGATAATTCACAGGTGTAATAGTGAGTTGTTTAGTAATTTCTTAATATATATATATATATTTTTATTTCTCATTTTCTTGCAGCTGACAAGTATTCCCGATCAATAAATTATCTTTGCACACCCATATGATGTGGAACGTTTGTTTGGAGTGTGGAATCACGAGCTGCTCATTCTGACCTGGTTGGATTTTCATGAATCATGAATTTTGAATAGAAAGTATATGATGCAGATTATTGTGGTTTAATGACACAGGCCCTTCGTTTAGCCTTGAATTGTCTTTTTTATTTGAACTGAATTGGAAATGTATTGGCCAATAATGTGTCTCCACTGAGATCCCCACTTGTTTAAAATCAGCCATACCACTGAAACATGTTGTCATAGGTGTCTGTTGTACTTCCTGTTAAAGCTTACATCACTGCATTCTGATACGTTGTTTGCCGGGGGGGGGGTCTCACTTCCTGTTCTCTGGTTGTTCTATTGCTTGCTGAACAGTGTGACTTGCCTGGATGGACTCATGTTCTCCAGGTTTAAAGTGTGTCTGGAGTCACAGGGTGAAATGAGCTCAAATCTCAGGTTAAACAGACACGTGAACAATAAGACAAAGACACAGTGACAGACAAGTGATGTTCATGTGATCACGCAACCCAGTTAGCATGTCACTCAGTCAGTCTATTACTAAGGCAGGCTTATCATTACCTCAACTATTCCCTCAGTCACTCAACGTGTCAGCCAGTGAACACAAAATGAAGGTAAATCGAGGAAAATATCAGGTTCCTGCTCTGTTGTCGGGTTAAAACAACCACGAGTGACCTTATTAGAATGTCATTTTTTTATTTGACTAATTTCATACATTTTCGTACTTCTCTTTCATCAAATTTCATATTTATAAACCCCAAACCCCGATCCATGATTCAGAAACAGTTTTTCTTTGTCTTCACTAAACATCCTTCCTCTGCGATATATCCTTTTTTTTTTTCCCCAAATCTCTTTACTCATCTTAAATGGGCGGGAAAAGATGCTTTTAAGAAGAAATGGTGGTAAAGTGATGGGGAAATGTGATTTCCAGGCATTAGCGCTACATGTGTATGGCTGCAGTAGCTGCAGGGAGACGGAGATGCTGTTGCTTTAGCTGCTTATTTCTTCTTCCTGCTCAGGGCGAAGTGAGGGGAGGCCCCAGGGAGACAAAGCCTCAGGAAACGTCTGGATATCTCTTAAGAGGCGGCGCCCGCCCCCCCCCCCCCCCACCCCCCTGCTGTAATGGAGTGAGGAACATAGAGAAAAAAGTGTATTTGAAACATGAAGTTCACTTCATGATCACTTAACTGTGCAGATCAGGAAGAGGCAGTGACGAGATGCTGAGTTTTTTTTTACACTTTCTGACGCATGCATTGCTGTGAAAGCTTTTCATGGCACCGGAATCAAAAGGTTGTGATTGAATCATCATGTTTTTGTAGTTGCCCAGAGAGGAAATACTAAACACCTTTTGAATTTGAGTGACAAGTGAAATCTACGGTAGGTTCTCACACATGCTCAAGAAAAGGCAGGGGTGAGTTGATTGATACGACATGCAACTTCACCACGAGATGTCACCAAATCTTACACCTTGCACCTTTAAGGCTAATGGGTTGATGGAAATGTCAGTATGTGATTGTTCTGCAACAGTTCTTTCTACAAATGGAAGTGACAGACGGTGATCATTGGTACATTGATCAAAGTACTGCGCTTTTGAGTATTCACCCATTTGAATGACTGCAAACAATATGTACCACTTCCAGAAAAGTTTTGGAGAAATATTTCTGCTCGCTCCCGACATTTTGCCTTGTGTCTATGTTCTTTCGGTGGCCTCCGCCCAAGTCAATTTATTTAAAGACACTGACAAACTCCAATTACATGGGACCCCTCCTTTGATACACTGCTTTCCTTTCTTCACCAGCCATCTTTGATTCTCCGGGCTGATCCGCCTCCTCTTGCACACAGCTGCCTCCTCGCTTGTTGTTCTTGGCACCACATCCAAAAGTCCTCCAGCCTTTCTGCGGTCCTCTCAAAGAAAACCAGGCACATCAAAAGGATTGTGCGAGACTCTGTCGACATGAGCATCGCCGAACCTTTCTCGCGTCTCAGAGGGTGAGTAAAGTCGTCTGTGTGGAGGAGTGGGTGTAGGGGTGTTGGGGGGGTGTTGTAGAAGCCTGAGACCCCCTTTGGCCCTTTGTGTGTAAACGTGACAGAGGGCCCTCTCCTCTTCCAACACAAAGCGCCCTCAGGTTAAAGCCCAGTTACTGATCCCTCTCCAGTCGCCACGTTCCTCTTCTGCTTTCCCTTGTCTCATTCCGAGTCATTCCATACCATGATGTTCGTTGCTGGACTCGTACACGCCCACTTAAAGGTACAGTTTGCTAGATTTCGGTCATTTATGTCACTTATATTGCTAGAATGAAATGCAACAAAACAATGACATACGGGCATTTTCATAATCACATCAATCTGTTATTTTTCCCATTACCCTTAAATGAGCCTGGACCTGGTCCTCTCCGCGGGGGCTGACATGTATTCACAGTAGCCCAGAGTGGACATGTTCAACATCTTTTGAGTTTTAATAACTGAAGTCGACCATAGCTTCTCTTCGACTTTAGTTGTTATTAAAACTCAAAAGATGTTTAGAGCATCCACTTTTACTTCTGTAAATACATGGCGGCCCCCATAGAGAGGACCCCCCCCCCTCATGTAAAGATACATTAGTTGGTGCATTTACGAATAATGTAAAGAAAGTAAAACATTAAGGTGATTATACAACCGTGAAAATGTCAGCATGTCATTGTTTTGTAATATTTTTTTGGAACTTATAAAAATGGCTGAAATCGTACTCACTGCACTTTTAAAGTTATTTGTTCAAATGTTTTGAACTTTTATTCAGGATCGGTGTGTTTCCTCTCTCAATGTGAATGACCATTTGCTTTTTATCTGATATTTACAGAATGTGAAGAACATACATTGAGCCAAGATGCCATAAATGTTTAGTGAGAAATACCCTGGGGCCATCTTTGCTCACATCTACAGCTTTTATGCCGCTGGGATACAGTCCATCTCATTTGCATAAACACATTATCTCGAGCCAACTTCTATAAATTCGATACGTCGTTACTTCCAATTCAAGGATGAAGTGATTATAATTTGGAGATCAAAGGTTAAGGTCATTGTGACCTCACGAGATTCGTTTGTGGCCTTTTGAGTGTTCACACGAGATCAATTCAGACCTTTTACATCCAGTGCTTTACAGTACAGTTTTATCTTTCATAAAGATTTACGCAGATTTATCTTCACGCTCACCTCGAGAACTCGGGGCAGCTTGGTGCTCATGATCGTACCTTTGGACACGGGTTTGCAGAACAGAATTGAATAAGTCCCTGATTGAAGCATTAGATATTTGGCCGTTCAATCCCTGTTGTGAACTCTGATGTTACAAAACTCCTTTTTGCCTCCCTGTCAGAATTCATAAGTCCTAATTCAATAACGTTTGAGTAAAATTTCAAATTTGATCATATTTACATATAATGAGGTTTTATTTCCAAAAAGGTCAAAGGTCAAAGATTGCATAAACACTTGTCTGGCCATTACTTAACTCTGAGGCTCTGAACACACACACACACACACACACAAGCACTTGTCCTGTTCATCAAATGTTGAGTGCGTGGATGAGAAAATGATCAATTGACCAAGAAATACATCTTATTTCAACCATGCACAGGGATGAGGACTTTTACAAATCATTCATCGTTGCAATACTTGATGTTGTCAAAACTCCCTGGTGCCCTCTAGTGGAGGAAGTGCTTTTTTTGTGTGTATACCGCCCTTGAGCTGGCAATGGCGTTTGTATTGTCGGAACCAGATGTGTCTCCTTGAGTACATAAAGGCAGCATAAATGAGCCCTTGGTGCATATGTATACACATAGGTGTGTGCGCTGAGACCATTTGTGCACTGAGATGTATGTTGGGTCTCAGCGCACACATGTTGTCAGTGCATAGGTGACATCTTGGGCCCAGCTAATTAGAACAGTGGGCTGTTCACTGCACATTGTATCTGGATGTTAATGTGTCTAGATGTTGTGTTGTGGCTCCACAACGCATCTTGGGTGATAATAGACCCGGCAGCAAGCAGGGCAAGGAGGGGGGGTGGGGGTAGGGGGGGTTGTGCACATGGGGGGTAGGGGGGCTTGTGCACATGGGGGTGGAGGGGGGGAGGAGGAGGAGGGGGAGGGCGGGGGGGGGGGCGTTGGCTGGTTACAGCACGTGTGTGGCATATACATATTCACAGGAGTGCGTATACATGTTTATATGCAAGTGTGTCCCTGTGTGTGTGACTGGGCTTGTCGGTTACCAGGGAAATGGATGTGTTGGCCCCATCAGAGAGTCTCCAGCTGGTGGAGAGGCTTTGGAAATGGTGCCTTGGCAGCCAACCGGTCAGGGGGGAGTTTGCATCTGTGCTACCTTGGCACTGGACTGGATCATGGTTGTGGTGGATGGAGGTTGATGGAGGGGAGATGGGTGCTGGGTTGGTGGGAACTATGAAGGTGTGTGTGTGTGTGTGTGTGTGTGTGTGTGTGTGTATCTGTGTGTGTGTGCATTACACTGAATTAAATGTATTGTATCGCCCTAACAAAAACTACCACGTGTCTATACCTAACCCTTCAACCTAGCCTCGACCTTAATCTAACCTTTTCAATATATCACTTATTAGATTGGCGCACACCCATACGCACCCTTCTATTTTACTTAATCAAATTACATATCACCTTTTCTTTAAATTAAAAACAGTACAATCCCTTTTTTGGCCACATGGGGAAGCAGAGATGGGCAGAAGAATATCTACAAATATAAAACATAGACACGCAGTTTGTGTTTGTTTGCTGAGCAAATTGTTGCTCATTTACATATCCAGTTGTTCTTGGAACAACATTATTGTTCTTTCGGAATTGTGCCTCTGCCACTTTTTCTTGCGTTGCTTTTGGTTGATACCAACTCCTGAGGGAAACATCTGACTCTTTGTTCCACTGTGATCAGCAGCTCGTCACTAACAGTGGTGTTTGGCGCTGCGTAGGTAATTTACAAAGGGTGTGTTGAGGTGTTTCGATGACATCATCTGCCGTCTGTGCCTGCTACTACCTCACGAGAACAGTACCAACGGACATAAAACAGTGGAGTTTCAGGTCTTACAACTGTGATAATATTAATAGTAGCTGCTTCAACCTTAAAATGTTAATGCCGTAGTATTTCGACGGTTGCGAGGAGCAGCCGGAATATCACCTCGTCCTCAGTATGATGGTTAAGAACTGAAGGCGGTCCTCGCAAAGACAGATCATTCAACTCCTGGGGATAACTGCTCCTGTTGAGCATAACAACCCGTCTTTACAGTGCTGACCTTTTGAGGGAACTGGCAGCTGGAGAACATGAAACGTAGTAAGCCATCAAAGCAACTTTCACTTCTAGGTTGCGTTGGGTTGAATTTGTTGTCACCCTCCAACAAACAGGCAACGGGAATCTGTTTAGTCAGCCTCTGGGTCAAATGACTTTACAACTGATGCAGGTTTTCATTGGCTCAGACCGTAATAGGCAGGGGTGGTAACACTTGCATAAACATGCTATTTTTGGTGTTATCTTATATTCATGCAAATGACAGGGCCATGTCCAGCGCAGTGCGATAACACGTAATTATCTTATGGCCGTGACCATGCACATTGCTGTATTTGTTGAGAGACCTATTTTTATTTTTTTTACAACTTGGTGTATTGTTCACTAGTCTTTATTTCAACAATGGCACACTGGCAACTCAGTAAGCTAAGGTTACCACAGTGTCACTGAGTCAACACGGAGCTCCATGATTGTCATTATTGTCCCCTTTATTTGGTCATTGTTTCTGACAAATTCATGATGTCAGACAAAAATCCCTGATCTAGATTAATTTATCGTACTCTCATTCATCCAATCCTATTTCTAGAGTTTCAGCTTGGGGTCAATGTCACACACAAGAGGCTCATTGTCTTCCCAAGTTGAAGACCTCTTTGTGTCTCTCTGAGAATTTTTTGAACATTTCTTTTCTCCAGTTTTTCATTCATTCATGTTGTCCAACAAATTCCGGTCATGGTATCATTTAGACATCGTATGGCAGGGCTGTCAAACTCATTTTCACTGAGGGACACATCAGCGTTATGGTTGATCTTAAAGGGCCAGGTATCATTGTAAGACTAAATGTCATCACTCACTTCACATATTGAAAAACATCCGTCTCCATATTTAATTATCTTTTATTCTAGTTTGCATTTGTATAGAAATCCACCTTACTCCCTCAACGAAAGATCAAGCTTTTCAAGTAAATTACGGCCGATATCAGTGAATAGAAGCTATTACGTCAACTGTGATCAAAAGCTTTTGTTCCAGTCAAAGGAGCAGAACTAGGCATTAACACAGACGCCTGTAAACACAGTGAATACATTGCCACACATACGAAGTGGCATACACGCTATCAACTGTAGTTCATAGACTTTTATTTTAAGACACATGCCTTTAAAGCTCTTTTGACAATTGTGTCCTCGTATTCAGCAGCTCTGGCTATGATCATCACTTTCTTCACATTCCCCCTTGTCTTCCTCCCCATTCCATGATTTGCCCCCTCTCTTAGCTTCTCCTCCCCCCAATCTGGCCGCTGTTTTCTCACCCCATTTTTCTCCCCTTCTGTCCATTATTCAATTTTTCTCCTCACCTTCATTTGTCCTTCTTTCACCTCTGTCTCCTTCTGCCCCCTTCTCCTCCACACGTCTCTATATGTCTGTCTGTATGTCTCTCTGTCTTCCTCTCTCTCTGTCTGTCTGTCTGCCATATATTTGGGGTCCTCCACATGCTCAATTATTTTAATTGAATCCAGCGTCTTAGTCCCAGCTCATTCATCCTTGTCCCAGCTGTTTTTATCCACCGGCAACTGTCGTTAATATGTTTTTCCACCACATGTGCCACGGATTATAGTGCTGGAGGACAGTGATGATTGCAGGAAGTTGTCTGAGATGATCATTTTGTCAGGATACAGCCATAGTAGTTTTCTGAGCCACAGATCAAAGGTCTAGGTTAAGATACAAGCAACTAAGGATCAAACCTCAACACGACTGATTGGCCTCTAACCTGTATGGTTTGATTTAATGGGGCTTGAGAGTTTTGATGTATTAAGTAAGAAATACATTCATGGGATGGTGCAGACAGCTAATGAGGTCATTGCTCACGGTCCCTTCCCCATCACTCACCCATCTCACCCGGGTTTGACATTATTTCAGATTTTCCACATACTCTTGCATGGCATACCCAGCTCTTTTGTCTTTATTATCCCGACGGTTCATGCAACACATGTGCATGAGTCGTGAAGAACGTGTCATGTGTGGAAAAGATGAAGGAAAAAGCTGCTGGATCAGGACCAACAGCTATGATATGCCCCGTCGTTTCAGATCAACTTCTCGAGTGCGCGAATGGAAACATGGAGGAGATCACCATACTCCCTCTTTCACCTGCTTTTTCCACCGACTCCCTCCTCTCATCTCATCACTTTGTATTTGACAACCCGTTTCACAATAGTTACAATGTCAGGAAGGGTGTGCGCACATCCTATTCAATAGCCACGTGGGTGTTTTTCCATTGGAATTGATGTTATTGTTCCTTTTGTGAGAGGTATTTGCTACATTGCGGATGAATAGGATATATTCTTTGTTGATTTTTTTCCAAACTAAGTCAAATTTAGTGAGAGGTGAGGTCAGATACAGAGCCATTCAAACCAGCACTGCACCTTTAAAAGTGTGCTAACCCATCCAGCCCGAGGATCCCTTCCGGAGCCAGACATGATAAGTGGTGCTCACTGGGTGAGCATCTGGCGGCAGGGCCGTGACCCATGGGGCCAAACAGGACACAAGCCAAGAAAATGACAGGGGGCTGTCACCTGGTGGACCCACCACCTGCAGAAATATGCATTAGGGTTGGGTGCATTGTAAAATGAGCTGCAGCTAAATACACTGACTAACCCATAATTCAGAAGTAGAAGTATCTGCTCCGACTCAGACTATTGTATTGACTATATTGTGTCTCAAGACCTGTGATTGACATCGTTCTTAGAGGCCTAAAGATTCATCACAAGCTTGATGATGGATCAAGACGGGGCTTAGTCATGTGACGCATTTGCTGGGTGTTGTAAAAGGAATGAAACCATGATATTTCCCAAACTCCAACCAACTAAAAACTAAAGGACTGCAGCCCTTGAACACTGGTCCACAGCGATGGTCAGGGAAGCTGTGTGACTGACGGAGGCCTTCAGGCCCTAAAGGCCTCCTTCTTCCCTTAAGTGAGGCAAACGTACAAATACGATAAGGTTACCTCTACATGCGTGCGCGGGTTTGACGTCGCTGTTTTGTATGCTGCTATCTCAGTGTGTGTTGACAAACAGAGCTTACATTTTATTACTATATTATTAGGATTCCATTCTTCCCCTTTTTGGATTTGTATTCAAAGAAATCACTTAAATATGACCAGACTGTCTCAGGGACCTCAGATGATCCCTCAACATTTGTGTCTCTATTCTCCATC
>JAFBJT010023862.1:0-19043 GCA_016785325.1 Chascanopsetta lugubris | reverse complement strand
TAACAATGAAAATGATAATAATAGTAATAATAATAATAATAAGAATAATAATCCTAATAATAAATAATATGAATAGTGATAATAATAATGATAACGATTCTACTAATGCTACTCAGAGACACTTTACAAAATAAACACTTTGTCTCATGTGAAAAACAAACACAAAGTCTGCTCCCAGGTTTTTGGACATCATGTGGCAGTCCTATCTGAAAATGGCTTTAGTCTTTTTATTCCTTGATGAATCCTCCATGTCCACATGCAGCAGGACCTACTGTCACTCATTACAATCCCATCTCCACATGTGGGTCTATTGTGTTAATGTGGCGGTGGTCAGTCAAACCACTATTCCCCTCACACATGCCGACTTCACACACTTTCATTTGTCTTTGTCATAAAATGCACAATGCGTGAGAAATAACCTGAAAGTAAGAATCTGTTACGGAGAGATTTCTGCAAACACGCAGGCATGAGAGGAACAATATAGAGACAATATTTAAAATGGCTGCTCATGCTCCAAATATGTTAACTCCACCCTCCGGAGTGCATCTGCCGTGCTCCATCACTGCGCCTCCCCTCATTGATTGGCTGAATGGCATTGTTGCCTTGGCATCTGGTTGCCGAGGCCACCACCCCCACCCCCTCACCCTCTCCTGGCACAGAGCCATCACCCTGATCCGGATTGGCACCCGTTGATGACATCATCATCGCTCATCAGTCAGCCCTTCTGTTACAATGACTGTCCCTCTGTACGCCACTCCTGCAGCCATGCAGTGTGTGTGTGCGTGTGCGTGTGCGTGTGTGTGTGTGTGTGTGTGTGTGTGTGTGTGTGTGTGTGTGTGTGTGTGTGTGTGTGTGTGTGTGTGTGTGTGTGTGTGTGTGTGTGTGTGATAAACAAAAAAACATTCATTAAAATAACACACTCTTTTTAGACTTAAATCCACTCATTTCCTCACTGGACAAAAACTTTGCTCAGTACTAGATTTTGATCTTTAAATACAAATGACATTTTATAATAAACATTATTACGTGAAATATGGTTAATGAACTGGTCAAATTAACTTTCCTTTTCATCATTTTTCATTGCTAATATTTGAGATATTTTGGGATATGATCTACAGTGACAAGTTCAGCGTGGTTGGTTCATGTTTTAGGATTAGCCTTGTTGTTTTTACTGATATTCTCTTTGTCTAGTCGTTTATACTTTAATATATATTTTAATTCTGAAAATTCACCTGAAGTTCCCTCCAGTGTGAGTTTGTCTTGTGGTTTATTCTGAGCAGAAAGCTTGATGGTCTCATCGCTGTCTGTCTTCAGTTTTATCTTTCATAAACATACAGTATAATATGCACATGGTTTCAGAGGTTAAATGATATCATGCTCAGATCTAATGTACATTTTTTAAAATTTATATTCAATCAAGGAAGTTCTGTGCTGCTTGAGAGCTCATGAACTTGTACGCTGCTCATTAAAATACATTTTATTGTTCTGGAAAGTCATCATGGTACCAGTCTTACACTTTAGTAAATCCTATTTGTCTCACTTTCCTTTAATGAGTTTTAACATGTCAGAAACGGTGCTGCAGCGTGAATATTAACATCCTTCCTCAGAAATTCATATCAATCACTAAGAAAGCACAAAGATTTTTTTTGAAAGCTTAAAGGGTGAAGTAGTCTTCTGCCTGTGAGAGGATGCTGATTGGACTCAGCACACTCCTTTAACTAGTGTGTTTGCAGTGATTCTGAAGATATTGTTATTGTAAACACTCGGGGCAAACAATTCACGGGCTGATTTTAGACTAACAAAAAAGCTTCTATCCAAACTTGATCTGCCGCGCTCCACACTCCTCTGCACCTCAGTCTGGCAAACACAATCTGATCCTCTGTCATGCACATGACCTGCATTATATCTCTGTCTGACTGAAGGTGCTTTGTCTTCACATATTTATCTATGGTATTATTGTCACTATGTTCCTGCATTGTTATTACTTAATATTTGTTTTTTCTTCTTCTTCTTCTTCTTTTTTTTCAAATCATCTGTATCTGTTCTGTTCTTATCTCCCGTATATTCTTCCCTGGGCTGCTGCAACAACCCAATTTCCTCACAGGGATCATTAAAGTCTGATCTTATCTAATCACATTTTTGTTTATTTGCTGTGGAAAGGTGTGTGGAGGTTTTGCAAGGGAGCCCGGAGCTGTGCCATGCACCACTCTGAGAAATTAG
The DNA here is from genome assembly GCA_016785325.1 of Chascanopsetta lugubris. Lineage (NCBI taxonomy): Eukaryota > Metazoa > Chordata > Actinopteri > Pleuronectiformes > Bothidae > Chascanopsetta > Chascanopsetta lugubris. The sequence goes on along the minus strand of JAFBJT010023862.1, from coordinate 16,823 downwards.
CAGCAAGTTTCCATTCATTCTGCCATCTCTAGATAACAGTGTTCTGTCCTCTCCTTTCTGTCAGTGGCCATTTGGTGAGTGAATAACTGTCAGGTGTGGAGCCGAGTATAAATGATGCTGTAAAGTTACAAAGTCTGTGATTGCAGGCTGTGAGTGGGATTTGGTGGAAACGGAGCGAGCGAGAGAGAGAGAGAGAGAGAGAGGTGGGGGGGAGACAGACAGAGAGGGAGAGGGAGATGGAAACTATAGGGACCGACTTGATGGGATTTTGGAGATCTATGAGGCTGATGATGAATGTGTGAAATAGGTTTGTCTGTCCATTGGAAAGCCATTTGTTTTCATTAGTTTCAAATGCTAGTCTACAGTGGGTGGCTTTAACTTATGCTGGGGGACAGTCATTACGAGATGAACCACACTGACTAAAGGAATTAGCCCCAAAACTGTGGCGCTCCTTGTACCTGCAGCCTGGTGGAGCTGCAGACTTGGCCTGAGTGACATCAAGGAAGATGAGCGATGATAGGACATATCATTTGAGTTGATTGTTTTTGCCAATCTAAGGAATATAGTACGGTACTTTAAAAGTATAGCTCATAATTACACCGTATCAAAGTTATAGTGTTAACTCGTTTCTTGTCGTGTCAATGAATACGGAAGCTCTACCTTCACCTTTGTAGGTCATTTGGTATTCTTACTCAGTTTAAAGGTGCAGTGTGTAAGATTTGATTTTTGGTGATGGGAAAATAATAATCCATTTTGGTGATTTCAAATTCCCGAAAATGTCAGCATGTAATTGTTTTGTAAGAATTTAAGAAATGACGCAAATGAGCGAAAACCCACACACTGCACCTTTAACAGCTCTCATTATGAACAGTTATATCTGTGTCTTGCGATAGATGTCGTGGACCATATATCATGCATCGTACTGTACCCCCGACTTACCTCACCAGTCCCACCCCTTGTAGTACTCCACCGGTCCTGCAGGGACACCAGAGGGCCCTTCCCCGAGGGCTGTGACAAACCTCAGTGTGAGATGTAGCCTGGTGAATATGTAGCATGTGATGATGCAGAGCGTGCGGAGACTCCAGGGACACTGACTTGATCATCAGACTGAATCACCGTATTAATTTCACTTTGTTAGTCATATTTAAATTGCTCAGAAATGGAGATGAGGGCATGTTTTTTTTTTTAGATAAATATCGTCAACATATTGAGTTTTCCTTTATCTGTAATTTGGAACACAGAGATGTCGTATTCACTGTATATGATTCTCCTATAGCCTCAGGTCAGTTTGCCCTGGACAGGTCATATAAAGGTCAAGTTTTTCTATTTTAGCGCCATGTTAGCAGTGGGATGACAGAGTTAATCAGGCGCATCACCATTTTGTCATTTATTGTATGTATGTATAAGAAGATCCTGGTGGTTTGTCAGGTTATTATTTGTCCGATGTGTTTGTCTGGGTGATGAACAGATGCATTGCGATGTCATTTGGACATTGATTATTGTTCATCAAACGGTGACCAATTGAGACGGAGCCATTATCGCAAGCCGAGGCAGGTATTTACACCTGCAAACATATGCAAATGCCCTGCAACAGGGATGAACGCGTGGTATCAGCCAATCATGTTAAAACATCGACATAAATGCAGATCCTTTTGTTAATTTTATCAGCTGGAGAAAAACAACATACTGTACTTGCCATTTATTGTGATGGATGTGTTGCCATGTACTTTCGCACGGAGGCAGCAAGTACCTTAAATGTGGAGCGTGTAATATACGGGAGTGTGACTGATATATAACATTAATGCATTCGTGATACAGTGATGGAGACGCTTGTGTATGTTTAAGAGACAGAAGGAGGTCATCGCAATAAGGCTGCATTTAAACTCATCCATTATAAAGGCCTCACATCTACTGCTTACCATATTAGTGCGTGGATGATTCATTCATTTACATCATCTAAAGGCTCTTGATGTATGCAATAGATGGTAATATATGAGTCGTGCCTTAGAATAAAACAGTGGCCGTGGCAATGCATCTATCACTCAACACATCTACGCATTTATCTAGAAAATCGTAGCCCTATGCCGGCGCTCCAGCGTCCCCCATAATGTAGCCAGATCTATAAGTAGGGAATATGAACAGCTCTGGATTGGCCTTTCTCAGTCTGAAAGGGTTTGTTCATGTGGAGCTAAGAGCGGACAGAATCAATAAGACAGAAAAATAGGAAAATGACATGGCTCTCTCCAGATGAAAGATCTAATCTCCAATATCCATTTACAGCTCAGGGCCTCGCACTAAAGCAGCAGCGGTGGCAGCAGCAGCGGCGGCAGCACTGCATCCCAGTCAGGGCAGAAACACATGGGCAGATCACTGTCCACATTCATCTTCACGCTATGTTTTTAAACCCCGCAACAATGTCGGCGATTCGGACGCCATGTAGGCCTCTGAAAGCAATTTTCGACTTCTGACGCTGCTTTAGACGCATATATATATATATATATATATTTTTTTTTTTCTTTTTTTTCCGTTTCATAAGCTCGTCATGTCTTCATCGTAATGAGGGGGTGGAATTTGACTCGGCGACTGAGGCTTTGCCATTGACGTAAAGTCGTGTCCCGTTTCTGATGCGGCATTCACTTCCACACGATGACACTTTAATACCCTCCGTATAGTCGTCATACTTCAAGTACTTCATTTTCATTTGCTGCCCATTGTGTTGGTACCGCTCTTCCCACCGCTCACGGCTGAATATTCAAGTTGAAAAGTGGTGTGTTGCAGGCTCGCTGAGTCACTCTAACAAACACTGACACGCATGTATTAGAATCATACAACATTCTGACTTTTGCTTACTGTTTGCTTTCTTTCTTTCTCTCTCTCGTGCTCGTCTCCTCCCTCCCTTCCTTGTTCATCCTTCCCTTCTTCTGAAGGAGAGGCGCCTTTGTAGTCTCTGTCTGCTCTTATCAGTCCTGGCATGAAGCACTTGCCTCTGCCACTGTCCTCATGTTCCTCTGCAAGCTCCCACTTTTGTGTTGCCTAATGAACTCTGACCAAAATTAGACATACTCTTCAACTTTTAAACTGAAGGAGCCCCTTCAATGGTTCCTTTGTGAAGTGCTGCCACTGCTATGAAGGGAGGGTATATGGCTGAATCTCTTCTGTGTGTGTGTGTGTGAAGAAGTATTGGAATGTTGGAGTGTTTTATGGTAGACAGAATTAAGGCTTGAGCTTCAGGCTACTCCCCCACTATTAGCGTTTTATTTAAAACACTTCTCTTTCACTTCATTTACAACTGGCATCTAATCCGCCATCTTCGAGTGCATGAAACCAAGGCTTATGGATGTCGCTGCGCCATGTTTAGCTTTTACACTGGAAAAGGTTGTATTTTAGTCTGGACCAGGGGCGTCACTAGGTTTTAAGGACAGGGGAGGCTTAGCCCTGAGTGGCTCAGTGGTGAGAGCAGTAGCCTTTGGAAGTAAAGGTCATTGGTTTGAACCCCCTTTGGGCCCTGTTGCAGTGTCACTGGCCCAGACACTGATACCCGGAAAAACTACCGGGAGGGACAAAAAAAAAGGTAGAAACCTGAGGGAGAGTCCCAGGTGAGGGATCCACTCCCAGGACAGACAGACGTACAATAGATGTTACGTAGAATGTTCAATAACAATACACACATTTACACCAGTTACACCAATTTCAGTGTGGTTGTCTCATAAATTGCTCATTGTGGTATTTATGCTAAATGAATCATTGCATTGTTCCAATATTGCTGTAATAATCACATTCAAAACCTGAGAGATGTTAAAGGTGCAGTGTGTAAGATTCAGGTCATTTTTGTCACTTCAAAAAATATTACCAAACAATTACATTGACTGACATTTTCATTAATTTATAATGTTTTGAATGTTTTATCTTTTGTTCCATTACTATGAGCCCAATAATGTATATTTAAATGAGGTCTCTACGGGGGGGGGCAGAGTGGACATACTAAACATATTTTGAATTTTAATGACACCTGAAGTCTGCTATAGGTTCTCCTGCATGTTCAGAAGGTGAGGGCGAGGTGGATACAACGCGCAGCCTCACCTCTAGATATCACCAAATCCTACACACTGTACCTTTAACATACACAAAACAGTCAAATACATATAACTGTGCGGATTACATCCAGATACAATCATTGTCCCTTTACTGAAAAGCTACACTTTGAAAAAATGCAACCAGTCATTATCATTTTCTTGTCTGTACATTTCTGCTGATTCTCTCACTAGCTGGATGCAATAACTGTAGCAATAATAGTTTATTTTTCTCAAATGCTCTTATTAGTTTGTTATACTATGTTTATCCCAAATGAGCACTTCTCTGTGATTTATGCTCTTAAGTCTGGAAATGTAAATTTGAAATTGTTGTCACCGGAGGGCATTTTTGTGTCTGTATGTCTACGTAGCCTCTTTTTGCTCAACATGCTACTGCACTACAAGGGCATGAATTATAAGCATGAATCCCAGTGGGCTCTAAGTGGACAAGATAAACCAAATAAATGTCCGTGTCCTCTGCAGCTGCAGCTTTTTTTGCGTGATAATATTCATCCAAAAGAAATGAAACAATCCCATGGAACGTCAGATGTGAAAATCGCAGCATATCAAAGTTTAGAACTTCCATGATGGATGACTTGTCTGCGTAAACATGTGAAAACATATACGAACTTGTATCGTTGTTTACCTCACTGGGTCTGGTGCCCATGTGCCGAGCCTTCGCTCCTTCGCACCTTTGATATCGATGCCTTTACACGACAAACGACATCTTTGTTGATAGCCTGTTCGTATGCTAAATACAGCGTTTATTCGAGAGCACTACCTCGCAGCCTCGGGGACTCATACCGCTAGTTCCGCTAAGTCCATGCAACAGACAGATTTTACACACTGGGCTGAAGATGAGTCGTTGTTGTTTAGAGCAGGGTTGTCAAACATATGGCCCGTGGGCCAGAACCTGGCCCACCAGAGGGTCCAATCTGGGATCTGATTTTGTGGAGTGCAAAAATGACAGAGAACGTTGAGATGAAGGTTTATTGACCTACACTTATTATGCCGGGACACTAGGGGGAGCACATGCCACTTGGAATTGTTGAGTGAGAGAGAAGAAGAGGAGTAGTAGAGAGTGTGTGTGTGTGTGTGTGTGTGTGTGTGTGTGTGTGTGTGTGTGTGTGTGTGTGTGTGTGTGTGTGTGTGTGTGTGTGTGTGTGTGTGTGTTTCTGGTTTGATGTGAGAGGTTGATGAAGCAGCGTTATGTTATGATTTTAATGGTCTGGGCCACCTGAGGTTAAATTGGGCTCTAAATGAGTCTGACACATCACACTGTCTCTTGCACAACAAGATTTATTGTGTGTTTCTCGATCTGTTACTGATCTGAGTTACTAAACCAATGTTTTGTTTTCGCTTCTACAGCTGTGAGCTGCTTCTCTTTACCTCCGATCTGCAATGCATTGTGGGGGGAAAAAAAGCATCCATCAACAACATGCTGAAAATCAACTGTTGTTACTATGAATACTTTTTTCTTCCTCCCAGCGTGAACACAAACCTTAAATTGGAGCCACTCCTTCGCCCTTAATATTATGATTTATTTTTTCATGGTCTGATTAATTTCTATTCTTTTGCTCCGTGATGCCCGTCCTCCCTCTTTCTGCTCTCTCCCCTCCCTCCTGCAGCCAGGCCTCACCCTCTGTGTGGGGAATATGGAGAAGAATAAGAGGAGAGGGAAAAGAGGTGGGGTGGGGGGGGATTATAAATCAAGGTAAACGGTGGCTGTTTAACCCCTGCTATGATATCATTTCCAACGGAGCAGCGACATGCTGGCTTCTTCTCCTCTACTCGCCTCTCTGCACAGCTCTACTGTATATTGTGCACTTGCTACTATTCATATCACACACACACACACACACACTCAGCCTCCTGCCCACCACTTGCTATACACTTGACATGCAGCTATTAACCCCTTTCTGTAGTTGCTAATTTCCACCTGATTTAACAAACCCCTGCTCAATGTTTAACAAAGCTCTCACGCAAATATCACAAAACTGTACTTAATGGCTGTAAGACACCGATACAAAACACGTGTATCATTCAATGTAACAATCTAAATACATTCTTTTTTTTTTTTTGCACGTTACACATTTCTGATAAAGTCATGAAACGATGCACGCACAATATTATGGGGCACATTTAGGCATGAAGAATACAAATACATACAGACTGACTTGGTACACTGTTCTGAAAAAGTCACCACACAGTACAAGCTTTGGTTTACACACACAATATGACAAAGTCAAAACTAGCTTGAGAAAATTTGAATTAATTCATCCAGAAATTCAAAATGTCTTCCGTTACCTTTCTTCACCAGAATGTGCTCCTTCCACCACCAAGCCCCCTCTAACCCTCAGTGGAGTTTTGGATTGCGCTGGAAGATCTTTCTCACATCAATTCCCGATCAAAACATCAGTGAAAGTTTGTTGTTTTCTCTCGCTGCTCCGCTGCGTCTATCTCTCCACCCCGTCACCCACAGGTGCTGTTTTCCAGGGTCCCCGGGAAGGCAGGAGTGAAATTACCGTAATGATACTAAATCGGCTGTAAAGCTCAACATCTTTCAGAAACAGTTACGGTAATTCAAAGTGTTCGTGCGAAATGCCTCGGCGACGACGCATCGGAGCGAAAAGAGTTTGCGGATAAATTGTCCCTGTCCTTCGATGCAATTATAACAGAACGTGTTTCTATTCAATTATCAATTCAACTCAAAACGTTTGTGTCCTTTCTGGGCTACTGTAAAATGATGGTGGGTTTGACCTGGCGGCCTCTACCGAGAGTTCATAAAAACAATGGTGTCTCCACTGATTTCAATAGATCTAATCTCACACACTTGCCTTTTAATGCTTGAATGAACATATGCTCATGCATGCAGAGAATATCAAGTGTGTTGGATTTGTTTTTGTGTTGTTTCTTACATAATGGTTTTATTTAAGTGAGACCTTTTAAGCTGTGAACACAGATTTGCAGATTTTCCAGCGTCTCAGTTCTTCCTCTCCGCCTCTTCCTCTCTGCCAAACACATGACCATTGGTAAAATCTTCAGTTTACAATCGAAGTCCATTCGCCGTCAGATCAACACATATTTACAGCTTTTAAAAATTGGCGGAGAAAGTCTTGAAGTGACATCAGGAAGCATCATTTTGTAGTAGTGCTGATTTGTAAGCGGAACGAAGCCTCGATATGTCAATGCCAGATTCAGGCCCAGCAAGTTCAAGGCTAACTTCAAATCGTAAACCATAAAAAAAAAAAAAGATAGCTAGCATGCGACATGTAGTTTGGTGTTTGTTGCAGATTCAGCCAGTGAATTTCAGATTTATGAGGAAAACACAGTTTAGCTGCATTTCAGTTCAGCCAGCGGGACTCCACAGTCTGAGCTCCGGCCCGGGCTTTATGGCCTCTGTTTTCTGTACATGCAAACCCTTTAACCACTCATGGCCTAACTGAATTAATCACCACACGGGGCTGCAGAAGCAACTCTGGCTCAGTACAAGTTTTATAGTGTTGCTTTAAGGAAGCAACTGATCTGTTGCAGCCCATTACTCAGCAGGGCTGCATAAAAAATTAAAGGCGTGCAGGAGGGAACCTCTTTCAAACAGTGCTGAAATATAGAAAGACTTACTTTAATAGGTTTAACATATAACATCTGCTCTGTAGTTACAGTAGGCATAGTGTAAAAATGAGTCAAACCAGCACCCAGCGTAAGTGGCATCACCCTTCTTCAGAGTGCGTATGTACGAAGCAGCAACCTCCCGGGCTGATGGATGAGGCCAGAGTGGAAGTGGAAAAACGTGCAGTTCATAGGTTAGCCACTTGAATCCAATCCATATAGACTCCCATGCTAAAATGGCCAACTTCAGTCATTTCTCACCACGACAACTGTACAGGGATGAACTACTTTAATTCTCTGGAGCTTTGAAATGATGCATCATTCGGGGCGTGGCCTCTTGAGCTTTCCTCGGGCAGACCGGGAACGTTCTGTGGGCGCTGCGATAGCACCGTGGCCCCGCTCGGACTCTAACCTGCGCCCCGCCTCTTTGCCTGTTTTTGGATGAACCAATGAAATGGAAGGAGAACACATGCAAGAGAAGCGTCCCGTCGGAGCCTCTTAAGCACTCTGCACAAAACATATGGATGACACGGCATGGTGCTGTCTGCTGTGGTGTCTCTGTGCCGTCAGTCAAAAAGATGAGGCATCTCCCAGAGACAACAACTGTAAACAAATCCAAAAGTCCAACCCTTTGTCCCGTCTTCCTGAGCGTCGTCGCTCTGTCCTGTGGAAATCACGCTGCCACACTTGCCAGTCAAATCAGTGAAGAGGGGTGACTGATGCATGTCAGTGGGAACGTGCGATGTGTGAATGTCAAGGCAGATGGATGTCAGCTGTCCCTTTAACCTTTTCTCCGGTGTAAGCGCCAAGTGCATGGTGTGGCCCCTGCATGAGGTGTCCACCAATCTGCCTTTACAGAAAGACAAGGAAGGTGGGGAAGGAGGGAGGGGGCAAGGGAAAGAGGAAGCGGACTGAGATTTGATTGGTGTGTGTGTGTGTGTGTGTGTGTGTGTGTGTGTGTGTGTGTCCTAGCATTGCTTATTCGATGCAGGTATTTATAACTTTATAACTCTTAACTACAGGGAGTTTTGGAAGCTTTGGCAGCTTCCACTCTCTGTGGTGTGTGTGTGTGTGTGTGTGTGTGTGTGTGTGTGTGTGTCCTAGCAGAAGACTGATGAGTACTTGAGATGGTATGTGCCTTGCCCTCAGGTCAATGACATTTAAAACACTGGAGAGTGAAAAGACGAGTGAGGCAATGCATGTCTGTGTGTGTGTGTGTGTGTGTGTGTGTGTGTGTGTGTGAATGTATTCCCACAGACCTATTTAGGCTGGAGGCCCACCCTGCCACTATTCTGTTACAGTATGATAAGGTTGTGTATGGTAATTAGAGTCAGGTTACTATAATAAAACCATAACGGACAAACAAACATCTATACTGTCTCCTGGCTTTCAGTCGGTGCTGGCCCTGATTTATGAGATCACTTCGTGATTCAAATACCATCACTTGAAAAGGTGTAATCTATAATTGTACTTCAGTAAATCCTGAAGGATTGATATATTTCTTTTAAATGTCGTAGTAAGTAATAATGTCAGGAAACCTGTGAGTATCGGTTCAAGATCCTAATCCTGTATTAATACCAGTGACCCTCCTAAACACAGCGTCAGTGCCTGTCCAGTAAATGCAGTTGGGGGCTTCAGGGCCCCCTTTTCAATGGTGTCCTCAGGCCTTGTCTCTGTAAACACTTTTATGTCAGTGAACTCTATTAATATTCCGCCTTGAAGCTCTAACTAGCGGAGGACCCTTGGAAATAACCTGATAATCTGTGTGAACGTGTTTGCATTGCCTCTTGGTTCACGTGATAATACTATTTTACTGCCTGGATTACTGACAAAATGACAGATGGTCACAAGACCAAGTAACAGATGGTCGTAAGACCATTTCCATATCGGTTAGACATGGAGTCACTGTATTATACTATACTACACATTCATGCTATGTTTAGGTATAGTTGATGGCACGGGGCCTCAGACTTGATGAAGCAGCATGCTGCTATGAAATAAACTCCCGAGCAGAGGGGATGGAGGTTTTTCTGAACTGTGGCTGGCAATGGTGCCGTCAGGGGGCTCAGTACAGACTCTAACTAACACCTCACATAGAAGCCTGCTGCTAAACAGAGATACTGCTCAGCAGGAATGGATGATGTACTCCTCCTCAACAGGCCACGTTTGCTTTTGTTGTGCTTGTAAGTTATTTGGCAATTACATGAAATGATTTAGTCGATGGATCCTAGAACAAGAGTCGCAGCGATGGAGCACGCGAGCGCCGGGATGTAGCCTCTGTGACGTCACGATATTTACTTTATAGTAATAGAGTCTGAAGTCAGTCCGGATCAACTGTGAGGGAAGCTGGTGAACTCTATCATGTCTGTGATCAGGGCAGGACTCATCTGTCAGGGGCAACAAGGAGTTGCGTGAAAAATGGTAACTAGGCTTCATTAGAAAACATCAGCTGACTGTCCATAGGACTCGTTCCTGACAGAGCCCTCAATGAAGTCTATGGGTCATATGGTCGAAGGGAGCACTTTGATAAACGGCGATCCACCCTCAGGACCGCGAGACTTAGTTTTTAGAGAAGCTGTCCCCTGACCAGAGGATTGGGGGTTCAATTCTGCTGAGGTGTCCTTGGGCCAGACACTGAACCCCACATTGTCCCATGTACTCGTCGATACAAAGTGGTGCCAATAGATGAACAGTATGAATGTTTGAGTGACTGGGTGAATGTAAACTTGCTGACTTGGGTTTTCACTCTGGCTGCAGCCAATAGGAGCGTCCACAGAGAAACAGTCGGTAACCCACCAGCTGTAGGTGAGATGAAAACAAACCTACGTAGAAACTAAAGCCTCCTCTCTGCACGAAGCTGCTATTACAGGGTTGTCCAAACATCTTTCAAGGGGGGGGGGGGGGGGGGGGGGGGGGGGGGGGGGGGTGGATTTGATAATTTGATAATACTGGAGGGCGAACTGACCCTCCTGTGATACTTACGACCATGATTAAGACGCATGCTACTGCATTTTGGTGCGTAACGATCACCTTTGTTCTACAAATAATTGACATCCTCCTCGGGCTAGAACAGATTTCTACAAAACATTTCAGCTTTTCTGGCGCATATTAAGTCAGATACCACAAAAGGAAAGAATAGGATTTGCAACCTGGAATTATTTTTTCATTCGTGCAGGACAGTTTAGGATAATAAACTGCATTTTTAACACTATTAGGATTCAACGTGGTCACTTTACAATGAAAATGTGTTTACTCTACTGCAGAAATGAAACTGGGACTCCTGGAACCTAAACCTAAAACACTGCTGACATCAGCTAGAGACTATAGTCTCAGTCTGCAACTAAGCCCTGCACTGGTCCCTTTAACAACTGCTAAAAACAGGATCCTCCTGTAAAGACAGAAATAACCATTCAGCACCTCACATGTACCTTTTACAGTCTGAACACATCCAGGAAGACGAAGAACACAAAAAACAATCAAATACACTCATTTCACACATGCTGGATCCCATTGATCAATTACATCTGTCTACACATGTAACACAAACCAATACATCCAACCCTGGGTGAGAGCCACCCTCACCATCATCGGTGTGTAGAAAGAGTTCTTTATCTTTTCATTTTTCCATTTTCATCATTTCTTTTTGCAGTTTATTCCACAATGAATTATTTGATTTGACCAAAATTCTTGTTTGACGAGTTCCAAGTAATTCTGTGATTCTGATGAGTATGAAGTTAAGGCCTGTAGGTTCAGAGTCTGGTTGAAGCGCTGTCCTAGAACCAAGTCAGTGTATGAGGTGAATTGTTTGACTGTCCCGATCTTCATGACAACGCAAGGTCATCAAGATTGGAAGGAATGTTAAATGTTTTATACTTTTCAAAAATAAAAACAGTGCATTATTCAGCAAATATTCCACATTACCACATCAAGAGCAACTCCTTCACTTATAATGGACAGTGGTTGTGCTCCCATGTCCATGCGAATGACCTTTGCAGCTGCACTTTGGAAAGTCGCCATAAATAGATCCAATGATGCTGTGATGCTAAGATTTGGTCCCAGACTTCTGTTTGTTCTCCCGCCCCGTTCTACCATTCGAAGTGCCTGTTTGTAAAGGTTTTGAAAGTGTACGATTATTATTTTGACTATTCATAAGTCGTCTGACTGTTCCGGTCGGACACTTTGAAAAGCGACGTTTGCCAAGGACTTTAGATTACCTCTGTTCCATTCACTGCACGGATGTCTCATAAAGTCATTTATTGTGGTATTAGTCTTAATGAAATGACTGTTGTCATTTCCAATGTAAATAACATGATTTAAGACTTCTGTTGGCTCTAGTATTATTTTCCCCATAATTAATACAGAGATCTGACTAATTCTGCCAAGTCTGATACTGACGCTTGATTAAAGAAAAAAAAAGAAAAGAGGAGTGTGGGTGTGAGCTAAAGGAGACACAGTGGTGTGACAGCCTATTGTAAATGATTTAGGCGAGGGGTTGTAAGAGTGGGAATCTGACTACATATCTTATTAAGGAGGCTCCTTCTGCAGGCTAACAGCTGCAGTACATGCAGGCATGCTGCCAGGGTGCCAAATTATAACCCGACTAGTACCGGATGCCCGTAAAATTTGTCATAGGTGGATAAATCAATAAAGGTCACCCGCCAGACTGGGCAGTTAGTGGCACAATTAAGTACCTCAACAGTATTTGGCTGGTATATGTACATAGTATAAGATAATATTTCTTTTAGAAAAAATACTGCGTCTGCAGGTGTAACAAATATAGGAGCAACTACAATATACATATCTAGCAGTAAGAATCCGCTTAACTTTTCAATGAAACTCCATTTCCAGTTTTTATAAGGTTACGTTTTGTAAGTCTTAATCTCTGTCGTTCTGTCGAGCTGCAGAAGGATACTACTGCTACAGCCACTGCCAGGGGCATGGAACACACACACACACACACACACACACACACACACACACACACACACACGCGCGCAAACACATACACACACATACAGTATGGACAACATAGACAGGCCGCTGCCACACACATTCCCTGGCTGGACTTGATGAATGGGCCTAGTTTAAATTATTTTGTGCAGATCTCATTTAGGCCCTTGAAGAAGAGATCCAGCCTGTTTATTCATTTCACATTTGCACCCAGGCTTCAATATCTCTGTCTATGCCTGCAAAGAATTTACCCTCCTCCCATCCAAGAAGAAAAAAAAGAGTGGAAAAGAAAAGACAGAAAGAGACAGAGAGCCAGGGAGGGAGAGAGAAAAAAGCAATTTACACAATGTACATAAAATGATGCGCTCAGAGTTTGATAACCTGCATAAATTATAGAGTATAATTAAATATTATACCCAGTGAATCACCAAGGAGAGAGGATGGTGGGAGAGGAGACAAGAGGATAAAAGCAGTGGGGAGAGAAAGAGATAAAGAAGGGGAAGAGAGAGGAAAAACAAAAGATGAGGAAGAGGAGAGAGCGTTGGTACTTGGGTTGGATCTCATAATTGTTTTTATTGATTATTTCTTGAAATGGTTTGAAGATAGATAAGAACAGGGGGGTCAGGTGAGGAAGGGCAGGAACCAGGTGATGGAATTTATACAAAGGATTTTTCTTCCAAAAAAAAAACAGATCAAGGCGGCTTTTTGGCATTGTCAGATTGCCTCAGTGGTGGCCCATATAAATTAAATGGAATATTAAAAATTAAAATTGTTCGGCAAAGGGTTGCCGTGGAAGCCGTCTCTGGTGAGCGCACAATTGACCCAAAAATATATTCAAATTAGCATAGTTAAACAGTGTCTGCACAGGGGGGAGCGTTTGCTGGCGTGTGTGTGTGTGTGTGTGTGTGTGGTTGTGTGAGGAAACATGGTCACATCCGTTCACTCTCCTGTTCGTCTTTGACCTACAAGACGGCAACCGATGAAGAGATGAGGACACAATAGAGAGACAGTCTGAGACGATATGAAATGTACCAATTAATTTTGCGTGTGACTGTAAACCTCATCAACTCACAACAACACGACGACCACATGACGATTCACTGTGTTTATTGTATTTTGAATATGCAATGCTTTCTTCATTGGGCTGGAATTTGACCCAGTAGCAGCAGTAGAGGACTGACACGCCCGTGAACAGGTGAACAGTCTACGTACAAGAACACAGGCCAACTTTGAGTGTGAAACCCAAAGAGACATTCACTGTAAACGCTGCGTTCAAGATCGCAACGCGCGTAATATATGAATGCAGATTCACTTCCGTTGGATTGTTTTCGCTGCGATTTCAGCAAAGTCTTTGGTCTGAGTTCCTCTTGCCTGCCTGTTTTTGTACCAATTCAACATTTCCGATAAATGTCGAAAATCAAATCCCTCACGTTGGTCAACACAGTCTGTCAATAAGTGGTGAAAACGGCTGCTGTGGCACGCAGCTCAGCTAACACCTGGTTAACCACTGTGCTGACATCACAGTGCATGGTGTCTATGACAGGCCATGGGGGGGCATTGCCCTACCTGCCCCGGTGGTGCAGCGCAGAGGAGGTTTGAGGAGCTCCACAGATGACCACACCCTCTCGCTTTGCGTTGGCTCGTGTTTACCTGGTCTCCCCAACAGTGGAGCCGTCTGCGTTGAGGTCAGAAATTGCTTTGACATGTTGCGCAGACCTCAGCCTCAGTCACCAGGTGGCTCACTCTCTATTGAACCAGTTCATTAGAATGGCAGTGTTGAAGAGCAAATAGTTGATTTGGTTGCACGATTACATTTAGCCTAATTAGCAGGTTGCTCCAAACACTCAGCTCTCTGTCACGCCATTGCTCTGAGAACTCCCTCATAGTAATGTCTTTCCAACAGCCGGCATTCCAAGCGCACGACCACCTGGAGCTCCTCTCTAAATCTACATGAGGTTTAAGTGATGGTTGATAACAAAGAGGGATTTGACTGCAGAGGACCTGCAGTGAACCGAGCAAACCACAGTCTTTAGCCTTGGAGTAAAAACACACCAACTAATAACCGCTCCATCTTTGTCTCTCCCCCTCTCTCACCCGTTGTTTATTCAAATTTTACAGACGGGGTGCTTTTTCCAGTTCAGCACCTTCCCCAGTTTTGTGAGAGAACCGCATTATGCCTGTGTTATTATGCAATTCATCACCAATAATAGATTTGTTTACGGGGGCCCCCCCCATATCTCGCCCGCGCTCAGCACTGCATTTTCAAAATAATAATAATAATACATAGTGTATAATGACTGTAATGGTACGGAGGCTTTGATAATAGATGTGCTGGGAGGGATAAGGGAGCCTTGATCAGCCTGGGTCTCAGCTCAATTGTCTTCAAAGCACTGTTTAATGTAGAATAGGCGTCCTGGGAGATTGTCTTGAAACCAAGAAAAAAAGGTGGGTGTACGGATAAGAGAAATGAACGCACCGATGGGAGTATGCGCGCACATACGCGCCACGCGCACACACAGGAAGACAGACACTACATACTCAAATAAGCTCGCGCTCAACCACCCACTGGTGTGCCTCTCCTCAGAGGGCTCTCTGGTGTAAATGTGTTAAAACTCTCCCTTGGTCTTTGGCTTCTGCTGAATAAATCTGTGTTTTAGTCTTCACTTTAGCACTTTAAACTCTGGGTATTTCCAGCCATTTTTCTCTCTCTCTCTCCCTCTCTCTCTCTCTCTCTGCCTCCTCGGGGGCTTTGACTGAGATCTCACACTGCCAACAGATATAGCTGCGCTAGTGTTGTGAGTGTGCTTCGGTACGTGTAGGTGAGAATGTTTTATTACTTTCCTCAGGAAATCTACATTTCAAGCAGTGATGTCGTACTTAAGCGGTAATCCTACAGCTGAAATGATGTTTGTTTTAGCTTCATTATCAGCCGCGCTAATTGTTTTGACTGAGGAGGATTCATCAAAACATCATCCCTCGTCTCTGGCTTCAGAAATAATTATGGGGAAAAAGGAGAAAACACCAAATGTTTATTGATTTTAAAAATAATTATGTTTATAGGTCGTTATCAAAAATATTAATTTGTCTGTGATTCTGATGAAGGATGGCACTCGCCAGCATCGCCTCACAACAACAGGGTTCTTAGTCAGACGTTTAAAGGTGCAGTGTGCAGGATCTGGTGACATCTAGTGGTGAAGTTGCAGGTTGTATCCATCACCTCACCCGTACCTCTCCGAGGAAGCATGCAGGAGAACCGATGGTTTCGTGGCTACAGTGAAAACATGGCGGCCCCCGTAAGCGCACTCCTCGTGCAGATACACATTAACTGGCTCATTTAAGAGTAGTGGGAACAAAAATACATTTCGCTGATGATGGAAATGTCAGTATGTAATTGTGTAGTAATTTTTTTTTTTTTCACCAAAAATGACCCAAATCTTACACACTACACGTTTAAGGTCATCGGAGACTAAATTACTCAGTGGTGTTATTGTGAACTCAGTAGTGAACTCACTAAGTCAAGTCAGATTTGTTTACATGACACATGGAAATTCACAGATGTTCAAACAAAGTGCTTTACAGTCACGGCAAAGGATTTCAGCATAAGCATGGAATAGAAATGATAAGAAACACAATGATGGAAACCGAATATGTCGAAGGAAGGAAAACACAGTGAGAGGAGATATGAAGACATATAGACAGTAAAAGCGTCCACCCACCCATCTATTATCTACATCACTTGTCCTTTGATGGTCGCAGGGAGCCCTAAGTAAAATAAGGATTTAGATTTGAAGAAGGAATAGAGCGTGAATGGATGAAGTGATCAAAGGAGGCGCTTACAGAGGAAATGTACTGGTGCCATGTGAGGACAGAGGGTAGATCGAGAGGTGAATATGCTGCAGGCATCCTGCGCTGGCATGGGCTGCTCACTAGCATCGGATACAGCATCACAGATAGAAACCGTGTCCGTCTATTGTTATTCTTCTTCTTATAATGATAATAATAATTCATATTCTATACTTGGTAGTAATGGTAGTAGTACTGCCAACTAATACTGCTATTGAATATAATAAGGAAATAATATCATTTATATATATATATATATATATTGTACGTATACAGTGTATATATATAAATATATATATATGTATCCATTTGTTTCTGTACGTATACAGTATATTTATTTATTTATTTATG
>JAFBJT010023860.1:2132-27132 GCA_016785325.1 Chascanopsetta lugubris | reverse complement strand
AAATATCTTTTCACAAAAATTATTGTTCAAGAATAATTCAGCTCTGTATTAAATCATCAGTCTTGGAGCAATATGAAAAGTAGATTACATTTAAGTAAAGGGAATTTTTACCTTTCACCCAAATGCATCTTTACCTTTACCTTTGAGTAATTTTTCCTTTGATTATTTTATTCCCATTTACAGAAAAAATGGAGGTAAGTATAAACAATTTTAAGAGCCTATAATGTGCTGCTTGAAAATGTGGTATTTTTTAATTGTCAAAATAAAAATAAAACAAAACAAAAGAATAAATACTTAATAAAGTAATAGAATATTGGGAAAAAAAACAGAATAAAATAAAATAAAATAAAGGAATAAAAAGGAATAAAAGGGGAAAAAAGGAAAAGGAACGAGACGGACAGGAAACGTGTCCGTCGCTGTAAAACCCTCCGTCACGGTGCAGCGCTGAATATGCTCCGCGCAGCCGCCTGTGGTTCCGCTGTGTTACCGCCCGGTGGAAACATGAGCGCCGTGTGTCTGTGTGGACGTTCAACATCGTGTCTATCATGAGTGGGACAGTGACAGGTGTCTCGGGGGACATGGACAGACAGATAGTTCAGGTTGGTGAACAAGCTAACGGACAGAACGCGACACTCACTTCCTGTCTGCGGTGTGGAGCTGGGCAGAGAACTGTTAGCTAAAGGATGCCGCCGCTAATCCAGACTTGCCTCAAATCTCTGTTCACTTTTTCCGTTAGGTGACGTAAAGACGAGGTTTGACGTCTCGGCTCAAACGTTACAAGACAAATACACAGCTTATAAACAAAAAACAGAAACTTAACTCGGCGATAACGTTGAAACTACCCCCATACAGTTGACCACACGTTTGCTAATTGTCCTATATTATCATTAACTACGTTCTTATATCATCTATATATCTTTCGACAACTTTTCTGTATTCTTTTTCTTATTATTATATGATGAATACTTTAGCTTTACAGGTTTTGGGCACAGTGAGTAGGATTTAATGACATCTAGTGGTGGTTGCAGGTGAAATTCCCTTTGAATATCCATTGAGAAACAATAACAGCCTTCATCAAAACGCAAAATGTTTTTACTTTGTCTATTCAGGGATTCTGTACAAATGTGGTGGTGCAACATGGCCTCCTCCTTTGAGGGGGCCTGTTTCTGAGGAGAACTTAAATGTCTCATTCTTGGATTATGAAAACAATAAACTAACAGTGAGGTGATTAGATTCTCATAAATATTGGTCTTTGATTTTTCCATCTGGGTCAATAGATGGGATTTATCCTGAAATCGTACACAATGGAACTTTAAAGGTGCATAGTCTAATTTACAGAGACTGATATTCATAATCAGTGGGGCATTATGTGAAGCTGTTAGTTATTTCTGTGTATATACATCAGAGTGGGTCCTGCTTTGTGGAGGCTGCCATTTTTGTACAGGGGCCCAAAGTGGACAAACCATGGATGTATCAATAGAACAGCACGTTCCCTCAGACTTTTAGCAAAGGTTTCCCTGTGGTTACTCACAGTACTGCAACAAAAACATCCCCATAGAGCCCAAAAAGCATTTTTTTCCATATTGGTATTTGTATTCTATATTTTTTAATATATGATGTTTTTATTCTGTTCTATAAATACATTCATGAGACAAAGTCAACAGCTTTAGAGTTTTCATAAGTGAAACCCACGGTAGATTCTCCCACATGCTCATGAGGGAAGGTTGAATTAGTGAAATGTACTCAAGTGCGACATACAACTTAACCATTAGATGTCAGTATTTCCTACCCACTCATTTCAAGGCGATTCCGTCAGAATGAGATTTTCTGTGTGTTTCCTGTGTGTGTGTGTGTGTTTGTGTATGTGTGTGTGTGGGTCTGGCTTCACATGGACGATCACTCTCTCCCGTTTGTCTCAGATGGTGTGTGACGAGGACACCATGTCCTCCTCCTCGGTGGGCATGTCGGACCTGTCCGATGAGATCCTGCTGTGCATCCTCCGCCATGTTCCAGTGAGCGACCTGATGCTGAACGTGTCGACCGTCTGCCACAAGCTACAGACGCTGTGTCACGACAAGACTCTGCTCTCGCACGTCAGCCTGTCGGAGGAGTACTTGGTAAAAAAACTGCCGAGGAGCAATTCTTAAAAAAACAAAACAAAACAACCCATATTTTTGAAAAAGTGACCGGAATTTTCTTTTGTTATTTGTTCCCTAGGCTGATGATCATTTGGTTCGGCGGGTGCTGAAGCGACTGGCCAATCACGTGCAGTCTCTGAGCCTGAATGGATGCTACTGGCTCTCGGGCTCCACCCTGGATCACCTCGCTCGCTGCAAAGCCGTGACGCACCTCGATGTCACCGGCTGCCGCCTCACCTCCGTTCGTCTGTCCCGCCTCCTCTCCGCCCTCTCCTCGCTCAGATCGCTGGCCTTCGACGTGACGGCGGGTTTCAACTCCGCCCAGCTCAGCTCGGAGGCGGTGGGTTCACTGAGCCGCCTCTCGGAGCTCAGGCAGACGCTGCTGACACCGAGTTACGGCGTGGTGCCGTGCTGCGCCCAACTCCGCAAGTAAGGATCCGTCATGTTTCTGACATTTCACATGGGGGACGTTCATCCGTTGCTCTACGCATTTTAAGTTCATTTTCTAGTTCACTAAGCAAATAGGCCACAGGTTCGAGACCTGGTCACTGAAGCAAGGACTCACGCCTCAGGTCTGCCAATAGACTGTATATGAAGATGGACGTAGCGACCGTGACGTCACCCATAGGTTTCTGCAGAGTGTTTATGAGGCTCGTAGTGGGCGGTTCGCTCCTCGGCCATCTTGGCCTGATGCCTAACTCCTCCCACTTCCTGGTTCATCCAAAAACAGGCAAAGAGGCGGAGCTCAGGTGGAGCTGGGGGTGGGCCCATGGTGTTGTCGCAACATCCACAGAATGTGCTTGGTCGGCCCAGGTGTCAATCAAGAGGCCACGCCCCTGAATTATGCACAATTTCAAACCTCAGTAGGCAAGTTAGAAAACAGTTTCACCTGTTACAGGAAAAAAATGTGACTGATTGAGACCTAAACTGTAGTTTGTGTGTTTCATTCAACTCTAAAGTTGAACCATTTTAACATGGGAGTCTATGGGGGATAGACTCGCTTTTGGAGCCAGCCCCAAGTGGCCACCCTGTGAACTGCAAGTCAGTTGGGTATTGGGCTTATTGTACCTCACTGAGTCTGTGTGTCTGCGTGTTCCAGGCTGATGCTGCAGTTTGACATCTCGGATGTGACCAGAGAGGGTGTTGGTGTCAGCTGTCAGTTAATGGTGGGCCAGAGCAGCGTGCCTCATTATCAGCAGCTGGAGGAGTTCACCGCCAGGCTGGCTCCAGGAGAGGTCAGTCCCTCGCTTCGCACGTAAATAAAACATGTGGCGTCCCTTCGGGAATAACGGCAGTGCTGTGGATCGTTTTCCATGTCCACAGGTGAACCAGACCTTGCTCCTCCTCTACCTGGCGGTGTTCAGCGTTCACGTCCCCAAGCGCCTCCGGGTTTTCCTCGTCTCCATCCCCGGGCCCAACCCCGCCCACTGGCCGGCCGCGCCCTCGCTGGCCCAGAGCCTGGGTCAGCGCGGCGACCTGGAGGCCCTGCAGCTGCCTCGCTCCTGGCTGGACTCCCTGTCCCTGAAGAGAGCCCTGGAGGGGAACAGCCCCAAGCACCTCAGCTTCAGCCGCTGCCCGGCCCTGTGGCCGCAGGTGTTCCGCTCGCTGCTGGAGGGCGGAGTCAGAGATGCCACGCAGCTCACCAGCCTCAACCTCAGCGGCATCAACCAGGTCCTTTACTCGGAGTGCAGGAACGTGGAGGATCACCTGGTCCCCGGCACCATGAGCCAGCTGGCGCTCGGCTGCGCGAACATCAAACACCTGAACCTCATGCACACGCACTATCATCACGAGAGCCCACCCGGGCTGGGCGGAGACACGCACCTGTGCGGCAGCCTGGCCGAATTCAGACACTTGCGCTCCCTCACTCTGCCTGCCTGCGCGCTGTCGGACAGTTTGAACACGCACCACATCTCCACAACCACCAGCTCCCCCTCGCCGCTGCTGCTGGGCCTAAAGAAAACGCCACGCGTGGGGCTCCAGAGCTACAACCCCGACTCGGACACCTCGCCGTCGGGGGACAGCACCTCGGGTCTGGCCCTGCTGCTCGCCGGCTGCCCCTTCCTGGAGACCTTGGAGGTCATCGGCCCGGGTTTCGTCTCCACGCTGCCTCGGCTCGAGCCCTGCGCTCGCGCCAGCATCGAGCCTCGCGGAATGTGCGCGTGGGCGCGGGGAGTCGGCGATTTGCATTTAGCCGCGCTCGAGGCTTTGCCCCGACTTCGACGCCTCACTCTGGCCGGGCTCCCCGGGGTCTTGAGGGGAACGGGATTGGTGCAGATTACCAGGCGGTGCAGAGAACTGCAGGTTTTGTCGCTCGCTAACATGGGATCGTTGAAAATCATGAACTACACACCGGCCTTGTTTGATGCTCTGAAGCAGTGCACACAGCTGCAGGAACTCAGGTCAGCACATTTCTTTGTGTGTCCTTTGTTTACCTCAGTGGTGTCCAAACGGTGGCCCCCGGGCGGCCATTTTTATTTGCAAATTCTAAAAATATAATGGAATGTGGCGAAAAACAGGAAACGTACGCTTGACTGTGTTGTACTTCTTAGTTTTAACACTAGGTGGAGCCACCGCTTCATTGACGATTATAAGATATTAACACGTAACGGCAACAGTCGCTCATATTTGCGTGTTTTATTTAAATGTATACATTTATAAACTTTGTACAATTTTGATGAGACAGTCTAAACTCTGAATGAAAGTTGTGATGTAGAGGGTTCAAAAGAAAAGTAAGCATATTTAACTATCAAACATAATTTACGGACATTTGATTTTATTTTGTCAACATTCATTGTGGCCCCAGACTTTGGACACCCCTGGTTTACGTGCCTATCTCCATTTTATTTAGTGTATTTAAAGGTGTATTACGCAACTTTTTACATATGAAATCCCGGTAAAATGTCAATGAGTCTGTCACAAAAGCTAACAAGGCGAGACATTGACCCACTTAGTTGCCTCTTTCAGCCTGTGGTCTGCTGTAATGTGAAGTGACTCTGGTCATGTTACACATGGAGAAAGACACCAATGTAACACATATGTTGTATGTGGTCTCCCACACGCACTGTCACACAAGTGCTGCAGGAGCCTTGAACTCGCACCTGTCGGGCTCCATAGCTAACGCAGGGGCTTGTCTGGACTGGAGAGCAGACGGTGGATTTGGAGGCTTAGAGCTGTGGAGTGACTGTGTGTGTGTGTGTGTGTGTGTGTGTGTGTGTGTGTGTGTGTGTGTGTGTGTGTGTGTGTGTGTGTGTGTGTGTGTGTGTGTGTGTGTGTGTGCTGAAGTGCACTACCAGTCAGATAATGGCTGACGTTGTTTTCAATGGTTGCTCAACCCCAGCAAGTGCATCCCCAAGTGCACAAGCCAGTAACGTAATGCAGATCGCATATCACTTCCTGCCACAGGGGGTCACTGTTAACAACCGTCTTTGAAACGCACTCTGGTGCATTTGAGACATTTCTACATTTGTGGATATCATTTTTATTGCGGTTATTAGAATATGAAAACCAAACAGTGAATCTGTATTTTCTGTCATGTTTTGTATTCTAGTTTTTATTGTTTTTTAAACTCGCGCGTCTCTGTTCCTCAGGTTAGAGCAGCCGCACCTGAACGCCAACGCGCTGTTCTTCGAGGCGCTGTCCTCCTGCTCCCGTCTGCAGCGCCTCTGCCTCATCTCCCGCAGCGGCACCTTCGACCCCGCCGCCACCGAAGCCTTCATGGAGCGATGCCTTCACGTCGTCATGTGCCACATGTTCATGGGCGGCACCCTGGTGGCCTGTCGCAACCTGCAGAAAGCTCTGCTGGACAGGTCAGTGATTGTGTGTGTGTGTGTGTGTGTGTGTGGATGTAACATTTAAAGGTGCAGTGTGGAAGATGTTGGTCATTTTTGTCGCCTCTAAAAAATATCATAAAACAATTACATACTGACATTTTCACCAATTTATGATGTTTTATTATTTTATTTCCATTACCCTTAAATGAGTCCTTTAATGTACATTTACATGAGGAGCGGGTCCGCAATAGGGGGGGCCGCCATGTTTTGACAGTAGCCCCAGAGTGGACATACCAAACGTCATTTTATTTTTGATAACAACTGAAGTTCTACCACAGGTTCCCCTGCATGTTCAGAAGGGCGAGGTGATTGATTCTACATTCTCCACCACTAGATGTCACCAAATCTTACACACTGCACCTTTAACAGCTGGGACAAATCTGACTCTTCTCCGTCTCGCCTCGTAGATTTTCAGCTGAGCGATCGGCGCTGAGCGTGGTCATCTACCCGCTGCAACACGAAGACCTGCCGTCGGTCATCAGAGACATCCCCCTGACGCTGCTCGACCGAATCACCCTGTTCCAGAGTCACGTGGCCCAACCTCCTCATCTGTCACCTCTGTGACATCAGCGGGAAAACTTCGCTCTGATTGGTGCTCGACAGCTGGAGGTGCTCAGGCTGAAAATGTTTTTTTCTTTTGTTTTGTTTTTTGTTTTTTGCCAGGACTTGAAAAGAAAAATGTGTGTGAGTGATTCACGTGTGCATTGTCAACAGTGTTTGTTTACATTTACATGACTCAGTAATGATAACCATAGTTTAAGGGAAACTTAACTCAAATGTCAGGGTCGGCCTCAGATCGCTGTTCTGGAGCTGGGAGGGATTTTCACTCTCTCCATAACTTGGTGCCATGAGGGCGTCGGCTCTCGCCTCTCAGTCCGAAATCATTTCTGAAGCAAGTGTCACAAAGGAAATGTAAGTGGTGTATTTGTTCTGAGACTTTAATGTTGCATTAAAACTCCTTACAAATACATGTGTGCACCTTCACCTTCCAAGAGTGGGTCCTTTGCTCCGAGACACTTGAGGGGTGTGGCTACTTCCCCAGGCCACACCCACCTGATTCCCTCATGCAGTGCTGGAGAACACTTGTGTGACATTTCCACGTACACCTAGGGGGCGCCACTATCGAATAGTCCCATGTGGATTTTTCCAGGCAGGGACTTGAGTCAAAATTGTGAAGTTTGAAGCTCAAGTGAATGTCGTACTAGCAGCCCTGTAATTGCCTTTGAGCAAAATGCTATTGTTAGCACACGTAAACAATCACGTATGATTGGATGTTGACGTATTAGAATGCAGCTCAAAGGAAAAAAACAAAAACTTAACTTCCATTGGGGGACCGACCATGACAGAGCAGTGAAACAGAAGAGGGCAAACAGACCAAACAACTGCCATTCATCGAGCTTTATGACAAAAACATAATTAAAGATGTACGTTACATTCAGTTGATTTCATCTTGTGCTGGAGACGAAAAGGAAGAGGAGGAAAGTGCAGTAAAAGGTTCAGTGCAAGTTTAGTGTCAAAGAATCAGTCAATGTGTTCTGCCATTGAAAAGTCATAACACTCATCACCAGAGCCGGCTCTAGCCATTTTGGTGGCTCTTCTTTGGTGCCCCCCTTCCCCCCCCCCATCCAGTTGTTGTTGTTGTTTTATTCTTTATTTGTTATTTTTTGTTTTCAAGTCAGAGCACAAGGAAAGGGCGTCGGTCAGGGGAGGGGGGGTTGCAAATCGTTTCATTTAATTTAATTTAATTTAATTTAATTTAATTTATTATTTTAAGTGATTTTGTTTTTTTTTAAGGTCTTGCAGCAGCGCCCCCTTCCAGCAGGTGGCGCCCTGTGCGACCGCCTACTATGGCCTATGCCAAAAAGCCGACTCCGCTCATCACCGGAGGACCTGAATTAGCTTCCTGCCCTTCTTAGGAAGAGAGACTGAACACTTCCTGGTTGGAGGTCGACTCCAGGTCACAGAACCAGGCGCTGCCCGCGACCCACAGCCCGGGATACAGCGGCTCGGTCAACGTGGTCTCCGCTCTGTGCATCAGCTGCAGCGCGGTGTCGCAGACGCAGTAGAAGCTCAGAGTACCCGCCTTAAAATCCAGGTCCACGCCCACGGTGGAGGACTGAGGCGGCGGCACGGCGCACTCCTCATCGTTGTGCCTGAAACACTCGCCGTTCCCGTTCAGGTCTAAACTCCAGGACTTGTCGTTGCAGCCGAACGCACACTCGTGGAAATAATCGGACCGGCCCAGACCCCGGTACGCCACCGCCACTTCGACCGAGCCCTCGAAGCCCACCTCCCAGTAGCAGCGTCCCATCAGGCCCTCGGTGCACAGGACCTGGAACAGGTGAGAGAACCTGTCCGGATGTTCGGGGTAGTCCTGGACCAGCATGGTGAGCTCGGCTCGTCTGTGGGACTCGGACAGGAGCAGCTCCCTGTACGCCGAGTTGGGGTCCAGGCTGAGGTGGCGGTAATCTGGAGGGAGGAGACACGTGGGTGGAGCCAGAAGGATGCATTCATTCATTCATTCATTCATTCATTCATTCATTCATTTCTACACCTCATGCAAACGTGTGACAGTCGACTCACATGGTAACAAGTCGGCTCTGGTGAGAGCTTCATCTGTGGGTGTGTCGCCTGTGAGTTTATCAAGAGAAACGCACTAAGATAATTAAAATAGCAATTTAACAAAAATAATTTGAAAACAATGCATTTCATTGGAATGAAGTCATTCATTTTAAGATATGTTTAAAGGGAGAGTACGTTGAATATAGTGACATCTACTCCAGAGCAGGGAGGTCTGAACTGTGGCCCACGGTCCATTTTTCTTATATCCCTAAAAATATAATGGAATGTGGCCCACACATGAAACTTGGGCTTGACTGTATTGTACTTCTCGGTTTTAACACCAGGTGGAGCTACTGCTTCATTGAAGACAGTATTATATCTGTACGTGGCCTTCAGTGAAAAAAGTTTAGCCACCCCTGTTAAACAGAATAATACCAGTGTAATTATTACATAATTGAAATAGTCTCACTTAAAGCTTAAACACTGGACCTTTAATATAAATAAAAGCATTAATACAACAATTGTAATGATTGAAATCTAACAATATAAAATGATAATTATGATTAAAAATATTTTCAGTTGCAGCATGAACAAAAACATTTTTATGGACAACCATAATTTGTACAGTCTGTATTTTGGTGCATGTCAATGTCAGTGTGTCACCAAAAGGGGGCGCACCAATGGAGGCTGGAATCTGCAGCTCAACTTTTGGAGCCTAAAACAATCACAGATAGTTTTTTTTAGATTATGGGTCATGTTCACCTCTAGCAGACAATTCCATTTTTAAAACTAAAAGACTAAACAACTCACACACATACACACACACACGCACACACACACACACACACACACACACACACACACACGCACACACACACACACACTTACTTCACTTTTACCATTAGTGTTGACGTTGTTGTATCTTCCAGCTTCGTCTTTCACCTAAAGTCTATAAATGTGAACTCTGAGGGGTCCGGCTGTTTTTAAAATTAAATTAAATTCTATTTTAAACAGTTTAAACTAAACACCTTTATCTCGAGCTTACGTCTTCTCCTCAACTCACGCCCAGGAAGAGACTGCAGCTGTACTAACACATTAAACCAGCAGGGGGAAACAAGAAGGCGAAAACAAGGAAGTCAGACACCGGGCGACTCGGGCATACTAATCAAATACTGATGTAATCGATCGGGATATACTCGACGTAAATGTAGCAAATGCTGTCATTTCAAATATTAATTTCAATTATTGGTAGTTAATATTACAGGAAATACGATACAACTTCATCCACCCCACGTTGAGAGCCAAAATGGCGATTTAGGATTTCGTTTCTTGATCTGTTAGTCAGGTCTGATTTCTTGTCATTGAATCATGGCGGTGGGCAACATGGCGGAAGCATGTATGTTTTGGGCTCCAGTCCCAGGTACATGGCAGTGAAGAAGTTTATTAAATTGAGTTAGAAGCGGAAGTAGTTTGTTTTTAGCATAATTAGAATTAGCAAACATGCTAACTTCCGTCGCTAGCTCGTGTGTGAGAAGCGGGAGGACACTGTCGGTCCCTGTGGCTCGGTTCTCCCTCCTCTCTCCGGTGAGGAACTCATCCAGGAGCCCGAATCTGACCGGGTCACCCCGGCTCCTCCTGCTCCCCGCACCGGCTCCCCAGCTCCTGTCCAGCAGGCTCACGGTCAGACATATGTCCCTGTCGACCTCCTGCCCGCAACGGGACGCGAACCCCGCCCTGAGTGTGTCCCCCTCAGAACCGGAAGAGGATGGGAGGTTCGGGACCCTCTCCGCCGACATCTCCTCCAGGAGGACGTTCAAAAAGAGCAGCCGGGACTTGCTGGAGCAGCGGGTCCGAGAGCAAGACCCCTGGGAGGAGGAGGAGGAGGTGGAGGCGGTGGAACAGGGGGGAGAGGAGGGCCTACGGAGGCCGGGGAGGAGAAACACTCCATACTGGTACTTTTTACAGTGTAAGCAGCTGATTAAAGACAACAAGGTGAGTGTGGCTCCACTGACACGACTTCACTTTCATGTGTTTACACTGTAGTTGTCAGTCAAAAGCACAGTTCACGTGAGTTAGTGCCATCTAGAGGTGAAGATGGATATTTCACAACTATTCTCAACCACTGTGGAAATGGTGATGATGCAGCAGAAATCAATAATAGAGACAGAGTAAGACAAACAATTAATGATGATCCTGATATTATTAATGTTAATGATGATAAGTAGAACAAATACACACTTAAACATATGCACAACAATATTATTGTTATTATTAATAATATTATTATATATAGCATTATCATCATCGTCATCATCATCATCATATTTACTCAAACACAATAGCCATAAAACATTTTACACACACTCACACACAATGTAGTATATGAATTCATGTTATATCATTATTATTGATTATACTATATACATTAAGTAATCATATAACATATATCAGTGCAATTCATGTTGTTATTTTTATGGTTGGAATACACGCCTGCAGGCGGAAACCTCTGTGTTGTGTTGTATGTGTTGGTTGAAGATGCGCAGTGACCGTGTTTGTGTCTGTGTCTGTGTCTCAGCTGCAGGAGGCGCTGGAGCTGTTCAGCAGAGACATGCTGAAGGTGGAGCGGCTGCAGCCGGAGGAGTTTAACTACACCGTGCTGATAGGAGGCTGTGGACGAGCAGGACAACTGAAGAAGGCCTTCAAGCTCTACAATGATGTCAGCACTTTTCATCGTTATCGTGTTTCAGTGTAACTGTGGAGGACTCATCCGTATTTGAAGTTATTCACCCTTGTAATTGAAAACTGAAAAACTGGATTAATGGCCAGTGTTGGGCATATTACAAAAAAAAAAAAAAGGAACTCGTTTAAGTTACTAGTTACTTCTCCCAAAAAGTAACTAATTGAGCAACTGAGTCGCAGCATAATAAAAGTAACAGTTACTAGTTACTTCATTGAAAAAGTAACTAATTTAGTATCAGAGCCCCAGCATTCTGAAAGTAACTCATTATAGTTACTTCTCCCAAAAAGTAACTCATTTAGCAACTGAGTTACAGCATTAGAAAAATTGCGAGTTATACTTACTAGTTACTTCTTGCATCACATGGTAATGTATCTTATTATGTGTGTGTGTGTGTGTTGTGTGTGTGTGCGCGCGCGCGCCAGATGAAGAAGCGAGGTCTCGAACCCGTGGACGCCACCTACACCGCGCTGTTCAACGCCTGCGCCACGGCGCCGTTCAAACAAGCCGGTCTGCAGCAGGCGCTGAAGCTGGAGCAGGAGCTGCGGCGGAAGAACTACCAGCTCAACACCATCACGTACCACGCCCTCCTCAAGACGCACGCCGTCACCAACCACCTGCAGGCCTGCATCCACACACTCAAGGTACGAGAGCTGCGCCGCACCACCGGTTTCGCGGGTTCCATGTAACGTTTGTTTTCGCGCTAAAGTGAGTTTGTTTCTGTAGGAGATGCTGCAGAACGGACACGTCGTCACTCAGGAGACGTTTCACTACCTGCTGATGGGCTGTCTGAGGAACAAGGAGGCGGGTTTCAGACTGGCTCTACAGGTACGCACACGGGCGCTATTTCATTTCTGTGTCTCACACGCCGCCTTTTATTGCGCAAGAAATCCGTTACCAGCGATTCACTCATGTCATATCATCATGAATGTAATAATTTGCCAAAGTAATACGTGAAGTGTTGATCGATAATGAGATTAAAAAGGAATTTCAATCACCCTCCCATGAAGCCACGATGATTGATTGCGATCCGAACATATATTTATAATGTAAATCATTTTGATTTACAAACACATGATTCAAAACCAAAAAACTTGCAATTGTTTGTATTTGAGAATCACTCTTATGTTTATTGAAGGTATTTTTCCTGTAAAAGATGAGTCAGAGATTTCTATCCCTCTAACTCCTCCCACTTCCTGGTTCAGTCCAAAAAAGGGCAAAGAGGCGGAGCACATGGATAGGGCCCATGGTGCTGTTGCAGCATCCACAGGTGTCACTCAAGAGGCCACGCCCCTTAAATATGCTCAATTTCAAACCTCTATCGAATCAAACGAAGTGAGTAAGAAGGAAATTCACCCCCGAACAGTTGTCATGGGAACGAATGTGACTGATTGAGACCAAAACTATAGTTTGTACCAGACTTTAAACGTGTTTCATTCACCTTCAGTATTTTAACATGGGAGTCTGTGGGGATTGACTCGCTTTTGGAGCGCAGCCTCAAGTGGCCACCGTGTGAACTCCACTTCCTGTATTGATCTCATCCATCAGCCTCAGAGGTTGCTGCTTGACGATGATGATGATGATGATGATGAAGAAGAAGAAGAAGAAATGGAGCCGTTTCTCTTGTTTGACTCAGTTGTGTGTGTTTCAGGTTTGGCGTCAGATGCTCGAGTCTGGAATTCGTCCTGACTCCGAGAATTACACCCTCCTCCTGAGAACCGCAAGGGATTGTGGGATTGGCGACCCGGCCCTGGCCTCCAGCGTTCTGCTCGGGTCGGAGAACCGGAGAGAGACGGGTCAGTCATCAAAGGTTCGGACGGTGTCCGGACGCAAGGGCGTGATGGACATTGAGCTTCTGGAGCGGCAGCTGTTCGTTGGAGACGGCGAGGAGTCGGTCAGCAGGCACGGATCGAAGCCGCTGATCCCAATTGGTCAAACTGAAAACACCTCACTTCCTGTTCGTGTGGAGGATTCCTCTGCTCCCAATTTACTGGATGTTTTCGAGGGGAGGAAGTTGGCCGTGCTCTCCCTCGGCGCTGTGAACGGCGCCTCCGATCGCCTCGCCCTGATAGGAGGAGGCGAGGGTTTTCTGGAGAAAATGGCGGCGAACGGACTCAGCGCGGACCTGAGGACTCTGACGCTATTGGCCGATACGATGGAGCCGAGTTCCCAGTCTCTGCAGACGCTGCTGAAAGCAGCCAAGCAGCATCGCGTGAAGCTGGACGTGGCTTTCTTTAACTCTGTGATCCGCAGGTCAGCCAGAGCTCGAGACCTGGAAGGGGCAAAGGTGATATCACACACACACACACACACACACACACACATACACACTTTCAGCCTCTTTCATATCAAAATGATTAGGTATAATCATATACTGTACGTAATTCACCTCTAAAGATGAACCATTTTAACATGGGAGTCTATGGGGATTTACCCTCTTTTGGAGCCAGCCTCAAGTGGCCACCCTGCGAACTGCAAGTTCCTCCACTTCCATATTGGGCTCATCCATCAGCCTCCGGAGGTTGCAGCTTGCTCCATGACAATATTACCATGGCAACCTGCCTTATTGTACCTTGTTAAAACTGCCTAAAAATAAACAAGTATAATGCAAATACACACAGATACAAACAACAGCCAACCAAGCAACAACAGGGGCATTTAAAAAAAAAAATCCAAGCTTCTTGAATATCTAACTGTTGTCTTAGTGCATGTGATCCTGTTGCTGTGTGTTGAAGTCTGTGCTTCCTTCCCTCTTGTCTCCGTGCAGAGTGTGTTGCAGGTGATGCATCAGCGCCATGTGAGTGTGGACGTGCAGACGTTTGGGAGCCTGGCGTTGGGCTGCGAGCGTGAGAAGGACGGTCTGCTGCTCCTCAAAGACATGGAGGTGAAGAGCCCTGCGCCCTGCGAGACACAGAACATCGTTTCCCCTCATGTTTGTTTTGTAAACATGGAGAGAATGTTGTTTGACGTTCCGTTCATATCGTCGCGTGTGTGGTTTCCACCAGGAGGCGGGACTCAGGCCCAACGTCTACGTCTTCTCCGCTTTGATTGGCCGAGCGGCTCAGAGACTGGACTACATCTATCTCAAAACTCTGCTCAAGACCATGAGAGACAAGGAGGTGTGGCCTAACGAGGTCATCATCAAACAGCTGGAGTTTGCAGCGCAGTATCCTCCCAACTACGACGCAGTGAGTCAGCGCGCACACACACACACACACACACACGGAGGCAACTGGAAGCCATCAGGGCTGGCTATCTTCAATACAGCGCCACCCACTGTTTAAACTCAGAAGTACAATCAAGTCAAGTGCACATCTCATGTGGGCCTCATTCCATTATATTTTTAGAATTAGCTGCGGGCCAATTTTTAAAAATAGTTTGCATGCAGCACTTACAAGCCGTAGCTTGGATACCAGGTGAAATTATTCCCAATTCTGTTGACGCCAATATGATATGTGATTAAAATGAATTGGTGTTTTGAGAGTGTGATGACCTGAGTGTGTGAACGAGGACCCCCGGGCACAACTGTGGCCAGAGAACCATTTTTAATTGGGACACAGTGAATTCTTGTAATATAATAATAATAATAATATAATACTTGATTGTAATTCTGAGTTTTAACACTAGGTGGAGCCAGGGCTTCATTGTAGATAAGTATATGAATTTGCGTCCATTGCATCGTTGGCTCAGTGGTTGAGCGGCAGGTTCGAATCCAGCCTGAGACGTATCTTTGAATTCCTCATACTGTCCTTTTAAAGGTGCAGTGTCTAAAAATATTACAAAAGGGTTACAGACGGATAGTTTCATGAATTCATAATCACCTAAATGTTTAATTTTCCCCCCATTTCCCTAAAAATGAGCTCATTAATTTATATTTACATGAGGAGCGGGTCCTCTCTCCGGGGGCCGCCATGTTTTTACAGTAGCCCAGAGTGGACATAGTAAACATCTTTTGAGTTTCAATAACAACTGAAGTCGACCACAGGTTCTCCTGCATGTTCAGAAGAGTGAGGGTGAGGTGATGGATACAACATGCAACTTCACCTCTAGAGGTCACCACATCTTAACACACTGCACCTTTAAATATCTGATACATCTAAATCTTCCTTTTCCTCCCGCTCTTCTATCGTCCAACAGTTCAAGAGCAGAAACAACTACCTGATCCAGATCAACGCTTTCCGTGGTTACTACCAGCAGTGGCTGAAGTACATGCCTGCGATGGAGGGAGAGGACAAACAGGCAGAGGTTCCCCGGGAGGCAGAGGCTGCAGACGGACTGACGGTGGCTCAGAGGAACCAGCGAGCAGCAGCCCGTAGAGTGAAGCCTCAATAACAGAACAAAGATGGCCGACTCTGCTCTGTTTCATGGAAGATCCTCATTCTCTCCCTCACTCTCTGTTGGTGTGTTTGACTCTCGCTTGTGGAAACCTGAATGGACTTCACGCAGTGTCGATTAAACATTCATTAGTATTGTCATTCATTTTGCAATAAAATCATATTTCAAGGTAAATTCAGAATTATTCTCTTGAACCTCGTCTTGAATGTGTTTCCAAAAAGTATTCCCAAAAATAGAATAGGAATATTTCAACCATCAATAAAGTGAAATACTGAAATAACAATGTTAAACTGACCTAGTTTTCCAGGATTGACTGCTTAAAACTTCTCAAAGGAACCAGATTTATAGCATGTGTTCAGTTTAAATAATGCTTTAAATATTTTATTTTGAAGCTATGACATTGAATTGCAACAATTATTTACTTAAGCACGATTAAAATAAATCACTACTAAATTGTTTATTACATATTAAAGGTTATATTATATAACCTTTAATTCTTCATCGTCAACAAAAGACCAAATGATGGATCATAATTTCATCTGTTTTAAATGTTTATTATGTCATTAGACCATGCAGATCAATATTAATTTACACCTGTACCCAGAGAACAATGATATTGGGAAATTCCCAAGAGAGGTTTGTAGAATGTGTTTTAGAATTATTTTTAAATAAAATGATATAATATAAATAATATAGATCATCCCTAAAGTTCTATGAAGTTCTCTTCCTGACCTGTAGATAGCAGTAGCACACATGCAAACCGGGTAGTGTGTGTGTGTGTGTGTGTGTGTGTGTGTGCGCACTGTAACATATAATATATATAAATATATATATATATATATATATATATATATATATATATATATATATATATATAAAATATTTTTGTCACTTTTATCTGGAATAACACAAACATTATACAGACATTTTATAAATGCATGAACACCCCAATGTGTGACTTGCTTTTTATATCACGCTAAGATGAGGAATTTAAAGCATATTTACACAAAGAGCGGGTCCTCCCTATGTGGGGGGCCGCCATGTTTTTCCAGTAGCCCAGAGTGGACAACTGAAGTCCACCACAGCTTCTCCTGCGTGTTCAGAAGGGCGAGGGTGAGGTGATGGATACAACACGCAACTTCACCTCCAGATGTCACCACATCTTACACACTGCACCTTTAAAATGGCCAACACACACACACAGACACCGTTGTGGAAAGTGCGATGAAACAAAAAGTCTCAAAAAGTCCCAAATATTCCCTCGATGACATGATATGCAAATGAACGGGTGACGTCATCACACAGGTCCCGTCTCAGCCACGTGTTTTCCGGCAGCTCTGCCCCTCTCGCTGTTTTCACTCTCCGCTCTCGCGTTTCTCTTTCATATGAAATACATGTAAACACACGTCAACACGCGTGTGAACCTTAAACTGACTATTTGTTCACGCGCAGCGACTTCGGCCACATTCCACAGCTGCTGCTCTGCTTTGCTGAAGTCACGATTTGGGCCGAGACGTCGCGCGACCCCCCCGCTCGTAGGGGTCCGTGTCAACTCGTGCCCGCAGAGGGGAAACCCCTCATCCCACAGGTTTTACACACAAAAAAAAAAAAGTGTCTCTAGATTTGTTTGCCACGTGCTCCACTTCAATTCAAAGTCACAGACGAGCTGGAAAGACCTGAATCTGCTGACCACGGCACAAAGTCGGCAAAACTGGATGTTCCTTGCTGACGTCAACGTGAAGAGATGGTGCCAACTCATTCCGAGAGAACAGCGGGAACAACGCTGCCACTTATCTGACCAAAGACCCTCAAAAGATGGACGTCGCCAATCGGTTTCGGCCGAATGGTTTTGTGGCAAACTGGCCGGCGCGTCTCTCGTCGCCATCTTGCCGAATCCGAACTCCTCCAGCGACCGGGTTCATTCCAGAACGGGCGAAGAGGCGGAACAGACGCGGAACCGTGGCTCGGCTCGAAGGTGCCGTCACCTCATCGGGTGTCGGTCAAGAGGCCACGCCCTGAATTGTGTGAAATTTCCACGAAATCAAACTTGAAATGAATTGGCCCTCGTGTCTGACGGACCAATGACGTGAGGTCACGCCCACCTGCAGGCGTAGTTCACCCGACGACGACCAGTCTTTTTCTAAACATACATATGTGCAGGTGATAATAACGATAAAGTCACACTCAGTCAATCATTTGTGCAAGAAACTACAGCCTGAATCTGATCACTTAACGCAAAGCGCGCTCCTATTCAACAATAGTCCGGTGAACAAGTCTGTTTTTATACTCGTTCCCTTCTCAAAGAAGGAATGAGTCCTCTTTTGTGTTGTTGCCTGTGGATTTGTTGTTGTCCAATTATCGATATACACTCTTGGCGCATGTGCTCTTCATACATTCGAATGTGCGTCGAGCCTTTATTGTTTTTCACCTTCACCGAAGGGTTATCTCATCTCACCGCATCGTCCACCGCAAACCGCCGAGTGAACTAAAGCGCCACGAGAATGGAAAATCGCGGCATCCATCGCTAAACCGACCGATACATAAAACAAACGAACCCAGAACCCGGCGGAGATCGGCGGCCGACACTGAAAACCACAGAGGACGAAGCTTCTCATTAGAGACGTCTCCCGCGGAAAACCATCATCCTCGAGCCACCGGCAGGGCTGAGGTCAAAGGTCACGTGTCTCGGAGCTCAGACCGCTGATTCGTACACGCCTCTGTAATGCGCTGCGCATGTACTGCGCTGATTGACTGACGCTGACAACACATCACTCATCTCCTCCGTGTCACAGTCCGGGCCTGCTTCACACTTTCATTTTGTGATTGTGTAACCTGTAAACACACACGCGCACACACACACACACACACACACACACGCACACACACACACACACACACACACACAGCTGTGTCCGCATCACTTCAGAGAGCAGCTCAGAGTCTTTCACTTCCAATTGACCTAAACTGAAATCTCAACTTGCTTGAAACATACACACACACACACACACACACACACACACACACACACACACACACACACACACACACACACACTGCCGCTCTCCCACTCACCTCCTGAGCCACGAGGGATGAGATGCGTACAGCCCGTCGGACCCTGGCGTTCCTCCCCCCCTCCTGCAGGGGGAGGCTGTCCCGCCCACTCAGCGACATCTCGCTCATCTGCTCGGCCCAGGATCCCCGGCCCATGGGTATGGGTACGTCCCGCCGGGGGTCCCCCACCCCCATCCCCGCCCAGCTGCCCCCGCGCACCCGCCCGCCATCCGCGCTCCCCCGTCCTGCCACACCGCCGGCCGTCCTCCCCCCTCCACTCTCCCCCAGGGACGGAAAGGGCGAGGGGGGCACCACCGTCGGGACCGCGGGCACCGTCACCGCTCCCCCCGGGGCCCGGACGCGTGCTCCTCCACCTTCCTCGCCCTCCTCTTCCTCCTCAGTCCCCCGACGCTCCGGCGGCGGCGGCGGCGGCAGCAGCAGCAGCAGCAGCAGCAGCAGCAGAGTTTTGGATCGTCCCTCTGCCTTCCCCCTCACTCCCTCTCCTCTCCTGCGACTCTGGAGCAACTTTGACTCCGTCCTCTCTCTCTCTCGCTCGGTCCGTCTCTCATTGTGTGTCCATCCGTCGCCGCGCGTCTCCGGGGGGCCGAGAAAGACCCAGAGCTCGCGTCTGATCCACAGCTGTGGTCGCTCTGACTGAGCGCTCAGCCAAACTGCTGCTGCTGCTGCTGCTGCTCCTGAGACTTCCCTCCGCTCGTCCCTCTCTCTCTCTCTCTCTCACCCTCTCTCTCTCTCTCTGTCTCTCTCTCTCCCTCTCCCCCTCTCGCTCTAACTCTCTGCTCCTCTCAGTCTTCCTCTACACCGGAACCCGT
Organism: Chascanopsetta lugubris; assembly: GCA_016785325.1. NCBI lineage: Eukaryota > Metazoa > Chordata > Actinopteri > Pleuronectiformes > Bothidae > Chascanopsetta > Chascanopsetta lugubris. Next base: position 7,646 of record JAFBJT010023860.1, on the reverse strand, counting down.
CTCTCGCCTCCCTCCCTCTCGCATTCTCGCACTTCATCCAGAATTTCATTTTGCATTCACTTTCAATATTCCTCCAATACTCCTCATCCCCCCCTCTCTCTGTCTCTCTCTCTCTCTCTCTTGCTGTGCATTCCCATCCCTCTGTTTGTCATCTCATCATCTATTCCTCCTCTCTTTCACTCAATCACTTATTTTCCTCTGTAATCAAACGCTTCGTCCTTTCCACTCTCACAGATCTCTGTGCTTTCTCTGTGCTATTTTTTTTTAATTACCTCCCATTCTTTTATTCCGCTTCCTGTTGAGAGGATTTTAAGCAAAAAAACACCACACTCCATTAAACTACACATTAAAGGAAGAGGTTTGTCTCCGTGAAACCACAGATAAAACGAGTGAGAGCCACAAAGATGATGCTGAATCTAAACCTCGCAAAAACAAACTGTGTTTGTGTGAAAATATAAAATAGAGCTCCAGCTGTGGTTGCTCATGAATTTTTTATTTTTTTTTTAAAGGACACATGGTGAGATGCTGGTTCCCTATATTCGACTGTGTTTCCACTCATGCATTTCCTATCACTCTATTTATTCCCCACATCCTCCCCCTCTGTCAATCAGTTGCCAAATAATTGCTGTCCGAATGAACTCCACCCCCCCCTCCCCCCCCCCCCCCCCCCCCCCCCCCCCCCCCCCCCCCCCCCCCTCTGTCCACCCCTGCCCCCCCTCAGCCACCCTGCCCGTCCTCCTCTGGCCCCTCATCCCCGTCTGTTGGATTCTCATTACTTCACATGGAGCAGGATTAGTGTGAGTGGAAGTGGAAGAGTGCGTGTTTTGGGTCTGGGTGTCACTTCCGTCATCTCCTCGTACACACTTTACTCGTCACCGCGGACGGGGACTTTGGGTTTACGGTGAAAAATGCAGCTCCAGCTTTTTAGAAAATGTCAGATTTCGACCGTTTTTTTTTTGTTTTTGAAAAACAACCTGGTTTTCTTCGCTTCCCACTTCTTCCCACGGTCAGAAACAGACATCCACACTTATTGACTGTTGCTCCCTGAAATGCAGCGAGAGACATTGACACAGTGAGGTATCACTCTCAGCCAGATGTTTGACACTGAACCATAGACGGGATCTAAAGATGAAATCGCCCGTTGGTGTCTGCTTTTGAAGCCGATTGTGGGCGGGGCCACTCGTCGCCATCTTGCCAAATCTTAACTCCTCCTACTTCATTCAAAAACCGGCACGTGGGTGGAACACACACACACACACACACACGGAGCTGTGGGGGGATTCCTGGTGCCGTCACCTCATCACCTCATTCACCTCTGGAGCTGATCACTGTAACACGGGAGTCTCTGGGGACTTGCTCCCTTTTTGGAGTCCGCCCGCAGGCCACCCTGTGAACTGCACGTTTTTTGTTTTTTCCACTTCCCATTCTGCTTCATGCATCTGCACCACAGGTTTACCCTCGCACTGAACACGAGGTCACTGCCTCTTCGGCACTGTAATCTACGTTTTAAAAATACCTGCACGAATTCCGTGTTCGTGACAAAAAAAAAAGCACTTTAAATCATCGATCTTCATTGAAAGTAAGTGCTCAGAAAGACATCGTCACGTAATTGAATCAGCAGAGTCTTCACCCTGTCCACTGCTCCAGCTCCAGTTTTCACTGCCCCCCCCCCTCCTCACAAAGAGCACTCTGATTGGTTGGTTAGCCCGGCTGACGTAGGAGGTGAATTAAAATCCAAGCTGTAGGTGAAGATCACGCTGGGATTCCCACATATACACAAACTCCCACAAAGAACACCCACAGACGCTCGAGAGATTTCAAAATATGAGCTCTTTAATAATCCTGGTTGAGCTCAAATGTTATTTTGGGATGTCAGCCTCGTGGAGGAGGAGCGAACGTGGCGGCAGCTACCTCCAGCTGTGCTCCTCCTCCTCGGCAGCTCAGCTCCACCTCTGACCTCGTTTATGCGAGGAAGAGGATTTCCCCTCAGGGATTGGAAACATAATGATTCTTCACCGATTACAGATTATAACCTGCTCCTCTGGGAGCGGAGGAGAAGAAGCTCCAGGAGCCCGGAGGAGCCCGGCGGATCCTTCAAAACCAAAACCAAAGTACTTGGACGCTTCCAAAAAGATGGCACGCCGACACCCGGAGGAGTGTCGAGTGTTCCCGGAAACATCCGACAGCCTTCGTCAAACGCTCCGACTGTAGATTCTAGAACAGCGTCCTCACGGGGAGCAGGGGCACAGTCGGGGGCATCGCTGGAGAACCAGGTGACACAGATCAAAAGAGGTGGAGGCTGGTTTGTGTCACGTCAACGGATCATTGTTCTCTGCATCACACTATCTCTTTCTGTCTCTTGTCGCTTAGTATGCACTGTTTTGTATATATATATATATATATATATATATACATATATATATATATATGTATATATAAAAAATCAAAATTAAACTACATATGTGTATGTGTATATATATAGTGTAATTTTGATTTTCTTCTTTTTCTCTTTAAATTGCACATTTCAAGTATAACGAGTGAATTTCCCCATTGTGGAATCAATCAAAATGTTCTATTCTATTCTATGATGGTGGGTTATGATTCATAACAAATGATGCTGACCTAGTTTGTGTGTGTGTGTGTGTGTGTGTGTGTGTGTGTGTGTGTGTGTGTGTGTGTGTGTGTAGGTACGGAAATGTGTGTACACATATGTGAGTCATGAGGTGAAGCACGACTCTGATCCACGGATCGCTCACTCCGTTTTTTGGATGACGCGGCAAAGGGGGAAAAATATTAAAAAAAAACTGCAATGGCCTGGAGATATTTATTCCTGATGAATTGCACAGAGGAGAGAGCGCGATGAGTCTCATTACCCAACACAAATTCTTTCAGGCACAGCTCTCTCTCGCTCTCTCTCGCTCTCTCTCGCTCTCTCTCTCTCTCGCTCTCTCTCTCTCTCTCGCTCTCTCACACTGACAACTCCTGCAGTCCTGCAGCATTGTACAGTTATTTCAGTTGCACAGTTTCAGAACCTGTAGCCAAACAGTCGTACAAACAAACATGTCCGTGTTGGATTTACATGATTCGTTCACTGTATCGTGATTAAAGGTGCAGTGTGTAGGATTTTGGTCCATTTTGTCCCTTTGAATTTTTTTTTCAGGAATTTAGAATCAAATGTTTTCTTTTTTACCGTTACCCTTAAATGAGCATATTCATGTATATTTACGTGAGGGGCGGGTCCTCTCTAAGGGGGCCGCTATGTTTTCGCAGTAATAACTATGAATGTATTAAACATCTTTTGGGTTCAGACGGGTGAGGATGAGGTGATGGATACAACATGCAGCTTCACCACCAGAAGTCATCAAATCTTACACAGCGCACCTTTGGAATTCATTACGTTGCATTTTTGTCCTTAATGTTATTCTACGTTTCATGCTTTTATTTTGAAGGCCAACTTGCATGAGACTCTCGGCTGCTCTCACGAGAGTGTGTCACGTCTTGTTACTGGTAGCTTTGCGGTTTCTTAGTCGAGCTGGTGCTAAGCACGGAAGCACGGGAAGTTGCACAAAGGGGTCATTTGCATATATTAACAGACTATAAGTGCACCTTTAAAAGACAACAAGGAAGACTTTTCCCTTTTTGCAGCACACCGTCAATGGGCAATTATTGTCCTTGTCTGTATTTGACTTTGTCAAACGTTATTTCTCAGGCTTCATGACTTCATTTTCAGTTTGCGCGGTGGATTTCGGGGGAAAGCCTCGAATAAACTGGTTGCGCTGCGCTTGAACGCAATTACGGAGAACGTGCATCGATGTGCGGGTAAAGTAGTTACGACGTATTCGTACCTACACCTGCGCTGATCCCCTCTCCTCAACCTGAACCTATGTCTCTTCCATCCAGGAGGCTTCATAAATAATAAACACAGCAGCAATGCGGACCTATACTTTGCGTCAAGGGGGGCGGGGGGGGGGGGCTTTGACGAATGAGGCGGAGTCTGACCTGCGCCACCATCGCAGGTATGAGGTGTAACACTGGGATGAAGTCCGCAGCATGACGGAGGATCAGTCGAACGGACCGTGTGAGCTGCCGATGTTTGACCCGGCCGCCCCTCGCACGCCCCCTCGCACGCCCCCTCGCACAGTCCCCCCCCGGCTTTCACACCGTTTCTGCATTTTCTCCTCCCACTCTCTCCAGTCTGTAAATAAAACCATATTTAGACGCGGGAGCGATGCAGCTGTCGGACCACACATGGCTGCGCGGACCTCTGCGCGTGGTTCAGCGCGAGGCCCAGTCCTGCTCCTGAAGTGCACAATCTGAAAGTCCACAATGACCTCAGGCCTTCAACATCCGCACATGAGTCACCGATGAAGGCGAGGAGGTAATCAGGAGGATCCCGAGATCCAGCCCAGCAGCTGCTTGGCTGAGATCTGGGAACATTTGGGGGCATAAGAGCTCATTCCATAAAAGGACTTTGGAGTGATTCAGGGGTCGTGACGTATTCAAGTGTGTAAAGTCACGTTTTAACCCCGTTTACGTTTGATGGAGCTGCCGCACCGGGATGTTTGAGGCCGGGCGACGCCACCAAAACACTACCGACGCTTCATTTACCTCCAGCACCTGATCTGCTTTATGCTTTACTTTGGTTATATATGTCCACTGTGATGCTATGACGCCAGAACATGTTGTATTCCCTTTTATACTCATTTGAGCAGAGTAACCCTCATGCAACACTATGGGCATTTTTGTCCAAATGAGCAGATTATAGTTTTCAATGGGAGTCAATGGGCTTAAGAGGGTCGTACATTTTAAATGGAATGCGACTCAAAAACCATTCATGCCACAAGGTCAATATTTTGGGTCAACTTTGACACAGCCGTGACTGATTGACCGTAATTCCCGGACTATAAGCCGCTACTTTTTTCACGCACTTTGAACCCTGCGGCCTGAACAACGATGCGGCTCATCTGTAGATTTTTTACGGGATAGCGGCCTCCAGGGGGCGCAAGAGACGAAAGTGACATTGAGAGCGACGACGAAAGAGAGACAGAGAAAGTGTGTGACGAAATCATTCTGAGGCCGTTCAATCGCCAAGTCCGAGAACTATCGTGTGATTGGTCAGGAATTTGATGAGGGCGTGGAGGAGTGAGATATGTGCGTATGTGTGTGTGTGTGTGTGTGTGTGTGTGTGTGTGTGTGTGTGTGTGTGTGCAGCACCCGAAAGTGGCTCGCGCCGCGCCGGCTACGGGACCGGCCGCCGCTCCTGTCGCCTCTCCCCCATCCGTCCCTCCCTCCCTCCACCTCCGTCCATTCGCGCATCCACCCACCCATCCGCCCGCCGCTCCGACTTCCTGTGAATCTCATGTATGTCCTGGCCAATAAGAACTGTGTTCTTGCCCTGGCAGCCCGCGCGGTGTATATGTAATGGCCTTAACTGCTGCGTTACGGCTGTGTTACGGACACTGTTGGGAAAAAAAGCATTTACCGTATTTACCGGTCATTAAAAATAAAAGAAAT